>JAKOGI010000142.1:622500-667500 GCA_029747015.1 Carnegiea gigantea
CACAAAAACCTGTAAGAGATCTGGCTGAATCCTTACAAGTTCCCCAATCAGCATCACAGAAGGCCCTTAGCTATAGATTATTGTTCCCTGAGTAAAATAAACCCTTGTTGGCTGTTCCTTTCAAATACCTTAGAACATATAAGGCTGCCTGGTAGTGAGGTTGCCTAGGCTGCTGCAAATATTGGCTGAGATGCTGAACTGCATATGATATATCTGGTTTAGTTAAAGTAAGGTGTAGCAGTCTCCTAATCAATCTTCTAAACTAGCATGGATCTTCCATTATCTCTCCTAGCTCTGCTGATAAATGGAGACCTTTGGGTAAAGGAAACCTTGCAGGTTTGACTCTAGTCATCCCAACATCAGATAGAATATCAAGAATGTATTTCCTCTAATTTAGGATAATTCCAGTAGAGGATCTGCCTAGTTCAATTTCCAAGAAATAACGAGCTATACCAAGGTCTTTGATGGTGAAGGCTGTATGTAAGTCCTTTTTTAGGAAAGCAACACTATGTGTATCATCTCCTGTGATTAACAAGTCATCAACATAAACCAAAATAAAAGTGTATTTCCCTTGGTGGTATTTGGTGAATAGGGAGTAATCATTTTTGGATTGAGTGAACCCTTTCAAGGTCAAGAACTTAGTCAACTCAAGGTTCCACTACCTGGAAGTTTGTTTCAATCCATACAAAGATCTTTGGAGTTTGCATACTTGACGAGGTAAGGCCTTGGAATACCATTGTGGAGGCTGCATATAGACCTCCTCATCTATGTACCCATGTAAGAAAGCTAGTTGATGCAAAGACCAATCTTTAGCTGCTGCCAAGGCTATGAACAACCTGACAGTTGTTAGCTTAGCAACTGGGTTGAAAGTGTGCTTGTAATCCTTATCTTCAACTTACTCAAAACCTCTAATAACAAGTCTTGCTTTATGCCTCTCAATACTGCCATCAAACCTGAACTTAGTTCTATATACACATTTAGAAGTCAAGGCTTTCTTTCCAGGAGGAAGAGTAGTCAACTGCCAAGTGTTGTTTTGCTCAAGTGTAGCAAGCTCTAAATCCATTGCCTTTACCCATTCAGGACAATGTTTTGCTTGTGCATAACTAGTGGGCTCATAGCTTTATAGAACATTGGTAAGGGATACAACATAGTTAGAGGAAAGGCGTGCCAAATTTGAATAAGAAAATAAGGGGTGTGCAGTGGTTGTAAAACTGTGGGATGTGGAGATGTCATTAGAGGATGAGGTAATGGACTGCTTATATACAGGCTATGGACACACATAATCCTTTAACCAAGCCGGGGGTCCTTTAGTCCTTTGAGATTTTCTAACAAGGGGATCTTGTAAATGAGAAGAAGTTGGAGAGGATGGTGATTGTGCTGAAGAAGGAATAGGGTCATGTGTATGAAGAGAAGATTGTGATGCTGAGTCAGAGACCGCAGGAGAATGAGGCTGTGCACTACTAGAAGGTGTAGAGATAGAAGAATTATTAGTGGGAGATACAGAATCAGAGGTAGGAGTAGTGACAGGAGATGAGGATAAGAGATTTGGTCTATTTTGTTTGGAAGGGTTGGACTCAAATGCAGCATAAAAGGGTTCACATGTTGGAGAACTTGAGGTGAACTCTCTGTATCCGGAGTTGCAACATCTTGGCTCATTTTAAAAGAAAAAACATTTTCAAAAAAAAAAAAATCAACATCTCTACTATGAAAGGTCTTTTTGGTAGTTAAATCATAGAATTTGTATCCTTTGAAACCATAAGTATAACCTAGCAAAATACATTTTCTTGCTCTGAACTCAAATTTGTCTGAAACTCCTAGATTTGCTGCAAAACATAAGCATCAAACCACTCTTACATCCTGATAGCTTGTTGATGTTCCAAACAATTTTTCAAAAGGACTATGCCATTTTAAGTTTTTCATAGGCAAAAGATTGATAATGTGTGTAGTTAAGAGTATGCACTTACCCCAAAAGTATTTTGGAAGACCAGCTTGAAACCTTATGGCTCTTGCAGTTTCCAAGAGATGCCTATGCTTTCTCTCTGCTACACCATTTTGTTGTGGTGTTTTGATAATAGATTTTTGATGTAAAATGCCTTTGGACACAAAGAAATCATGACAAAAAACATTGATGAACTCAGTGCCATTATCACTTCTAATAATTTGTATTTTGGTTTTAAATTGTGTTTCCACATATTGTAAAATTAAACAATGGCATTCTTCACTTGAGCCTTGTTTTGTAGTAGTTAAGTCCAGGTATTTCTAGTAAAGTCATCTACTATGGTGAGGAAAAAATGAGCTTCACAAATGTTTGCAACCTTGTGGGGTCCCCACAATTCCATATGAACAAGTTGAATGGATGAGAAGTATGTATATTGCTCTTATTAAAAGGTAATTTGTGCATTTTTGCCATTACACAAATTTCACAAGAAAAGCTTGAAGGAACATCATTACAGAGAGAAATGTGCTGCATTTTTGAGGCATAAGAGTGACCAAGTCTTGCATGTAAGGTAGCTAGACTTGGCACATTACAATGAGATGGACTCAAAGAAAAGGAGGCCAAGCTTGGTAAAAAATCACTAGAATGAATGTAATCTACAAGGTCTTTGTTCTCAAAAAAACTATTGTTCACAACTGGTAAAAGCTTGTATAATCCAGCAGCCCCTTAAGCAACAGCCATCACTTTTTTACTTGAAAGGTCGTGTATCTAACATTGGTCAGGAAGAAAAGGGGCAAACAATTTGTGATCAGTTAACAGCCTATGAACTGATAGGAGGTTGTATTTAAAAATCTGGCACATAAAATACATTATCAGTAGTGATATTTGGGGATAGGTATATTTGACCAGTTTGTGTAACAGTTTTAAAAGAGCCATCTGGTAAGTTAATTTTAATGGGATGTGGTAAAGGCTTAAGGTTATGCAATTGGGCTAAATCAGAGGTCATATAGTCAAAAGCACCCGTGTCTATAATCTAGGAGCCACCGTAGTTAATTTTCACAACACAACAAGTGTCAGAATGAAAGCTAATAGAGTTAGGGCTAGTGAAGGTGATTCTTGCAAAATGAGCATATGACTGCAGATGATTAGGCTCCTGCTCTACTTACTTTCCCTTCATGAGCTTTTCATCTCCTGAGCTAGGGCCTGAGCAAGATTAGGATCAAAATGACCAGTAGCAATGGTGTTAAAAGGATCAGATTCTTCCAAAGGATCATCCTGAATATGTTCTTTGTTCTGAGTGAAGACATGAGCAACCATTCTAGGACTACCTCTACCTCCTCCTTTGTCTTTGGATGCATCATACCAATCAGGGTCACCAACCAGTTTGAAGCACTGATAAATGCTGTGACCTGTTCTTTGATAGTGATCACAAAACCTAGTGTTCTTGATCTTCTTGTTATCTTTCCTGAATTTTTGATTATTTGGCCCTTTGGCCAGAAATGCACTAGGTGAAGCATTGATATGTTTTGAATTTCCAGCAATATTTGTAAAATTTCTTTTACCTACAATTGCTGCTACTTCTCTGACATGTGTTACTCCTCCAGTAACTTGCTTTTGTTGCTCAACTCTTTCAATCATCAAACAAGCTCTGCTAACTGAGGGTAAAGGGTCCATAAGTAGAATTCTACCTCCCATAGCCTCATAATTCTCATTCAAATGCATCAAGAATTGCATCAGTTTCTGTCTTTGATCCAATTCTATGGTCTTCTTGATTGCCTTGCAATTAGGATCACAAGTGCAAATACGTATTTCACTCCAATCAGCTAGTTTATCCCAAAGTCTTTTCAGTTTGGTATAGTAAACAACTACACTGTCATTTCCTTGAAATAAATCTTCAACCTCCTTTTGAACTTTATACAGCAAAGGTCCATTACTTTGATCAAACCTTTCAACCAGCTCATTCCACAATTCTTTAGCAGAATTAGCATATATGAATGCTTCTGATAAACTTGGATCTATAGAATTTAGGAACCAACTAACCACCATATTATCACACCTAATCCATTGCTCATAAAGAGGAGAGTTCAGATCAGGTTTAGAACAAGTTCCATCAATGAAACCTAGTTTTACCTTGGTTGGAAGAGCAATCTTCATAGCACGACTCTATTGCTGGAAATTCAGACCATTCAACTTGTTATTTCTCAATTGCATTTCAGGATGATCCGATCCTTGTAGATACAAAGGATCAACATTATAGTTCTCACTATTCTATCTAGCACAACTTTGAGTTACAAAGTTTGAATCTGCCATGATCAAGAATGATGGAAAACAAAACAGGAAGAAAAATCTCTGAAACCTCAAGATGTTTAATTAGATCAAGTGGAGAATCAAGCCACAAGATCAAAAAAGAAGAAGAGAAATGCTCCCAGAATCTAAATAAGCTAGATCAGTTGATGATTCAAATCAACTTCATCGAAAAATGAATGAAGAATCGAACAATAGAGGCTTCAAAGAATACCAGAAGCTCTGATACCATGATAAGAAACCAGAATCCTCTTGGAGAGAGGAAGAGAGCTCAAGAGAGAGAACATGAATCTTGATTTTATTCAACTAAAATGTTAAAAAGAATTACCAATTACAAGTAAGATATCTAGCTTATATACAGAGCTGAAAATATAACTAACTCATCTAGAAGCTACCACTAGATATTTTAGCTTTTACAACTAACCAACGCTGATGTGGATAACAACCTGCTAATGTGGATAACTAACTCCACACATCTCCTCTACACCCTCTCTTTTTAACACCTGTCATACATACTTTCTAGCTACTATATCTTCAAAATACAGTCACTCTTTGTCAGAGTGAAAAATAATTTCTGGACCTTCAATTATCAACTTAAACTTTTGATTGAGATGTTTTTTTTTTTTTTTTTTGGGGTGCAGTGATTGAGATGGTTTTTGAATATAGTATTAAAGTCTTTTTGAGTGAGAGGTCTCAAGTTCGAATCTCAGCAAAATTCATATTTATTGCGCAAGGTATGGAGGGATCTTTACAGCGATCATGCTTTAAACCCAAAATGCATTCACATGAGTGGTTGTGTTAGAATATAAAGTCAATACATGGACCTTCAACCATTAACTTAAACTCTTGGATGAGATGATTTTTGAACAGTCTTGAGTATTCTACTTGGGATGAAGTGATAATCATGCAAATAACAAGTAGTGTTACATTCCTATCATATCATCATTTTTTTGGTTGACTTATAGAAGGGAAACAAAGAAAGGAAATATGGAGGGACCAAGTTTTCAACATTAGATATCTTAGCACCGGTATATACAAGATATCTACTAGATATGTTTGGCCACATTTTCTTGCACACGAATCATTATAAATAAATAGAATGAATAATTAAGTACATTTGCATCAACTAAAACGGCATTAATAAAAAGGGAGACTTCCTCTAATTGATTTATTTAAATTTTTGTCCTTAAAATTTTCTATTCTTGGAGATGTAATGGTATGTTTTTATAGCACATTAAGTTAACATCACATCATCAAAATATTTAAAATTATTGTTATAAATATATTTTTGGGGTCTTTGATCCTATGGTATCAACATCAATCAAAGCCTGTTGGTGATTATTATAAATATTAACAGCCAAGAAATGATTCATACTTCTAGAAATCAGAGTTATAAATGCATGGCATGTAGAAGAGGGGTGGTCCATTAAAATTTAACATATCTCATTGTGTAGTAAAGGTAGCCATTATAATGTGGGTGTGAGTTTCATACTTTCATTTCATTTCTTAAAGGGAACTAGGTACAACCCTACTTCTTCCTCCATTATTTTTGTAGATATTAGTACTCTTAGATGAGATGGTTTTCTTCTCTTTTATCAACTACCCTTTGGCTTTCTTTTTGCAAAATGTTGTGGGTGGTTTTCTGTTGGTCTACTTTATGTCCTACACTATTTCAGCTTCAGGGTTTAAAAATTAAGGGCATGCCCTAAAACATTGTGGGGTTCATGTATGCAAAGAAATTCACATGGTGTCCACGAGTTCAATAGCCACACTTGAGATCCCCCTCCTTCCCTGAAGTGTAGGACTTCGTTTTGTTTTGCCTTTTTTTTTTTGGGGTGGGATGGGCCCTCGGAGGGGTATGTTGATTAATATATAAAAGGCAAATGAAGAGCTAAAAGATTAAAAAAAGAAAAGATAAAAATGGAGTGTAAAGATCCACAAATGATATATAGAAAGGAAAGATAAACATTTATACAAATTGGTAAAATTTTAAGAATTATTTTAGAAATCGCATGTTAATTTATCTTTAATTTGCTTTTTTGATCTCGCGTTACGCTAAAAATTTGGAATAAGAAAAAACAAAGAACATCACAAGGAAAAATGGGCAAAAAATGTACAAAACCATAAGCCTATAATTACACTCCGTTCATTCTTTGTTGATTAAGATTTAATTATTTTGTTTAAAAAAAAAAACTTATTTCATATGATGAATCTATATTCACATATATGCAAGAAAAGATAACTACTAGAAAAATCAAAGTAATGATTATCCATTTATTATCATCATTGTGATGACATTATTTTCGCCTTAGGTGAGCTAAGACGATAGAGACGTACACGATACATCTATAATTCTATAATGGCTTTTGGGGAAAAAAAAGGATTCATAGTTTTATATATACAACAACAACAACAATGACTCTCAATACATGTTCTGCTTTTGTGAAGTTTAATGAGATCCGAATGTAAGCGGTCTTATTCCGACAAACACATATATAAGCAGAGAAATCGATTTTAAGAGACTATATATGCATTACTTATAACCAAGGAATTGAAGACAAATATCCAAATATATCACAACCAAAGCAAAAAGATATATTGGTCTATGTGCATACCATGTCAACCCAATTATGTACTGAAGGGTCCATTATGTACACACACTCCCATCCATTTACATATGAGCACACAAGGTGGATATGTTTGTCACAAATGAAATGGATGCTTTAATTTTTCGAAGCTCTTTTTATTTAATGTTTGGTTTTGGGGTTGATTTTAAATAGATGAAAATTTGGAAGAGGATTCGGATTAACCTAGCGCTGGTACCCTGTTGAAATTCTTAGGCGAAGTGGAAGTGGAGTGAACTGAATTATCAAAATAGAACTTGTACTAAAAGATAGAGTCGAAGAAAACTTACAAGGTGAGATGAATACATTGTGGGTGAAGAAAAAGATCCCTCTTATCGGAGCTTATTGCTCTACACCTTAAAGACATACAACCAGTGCCTACTTATACTTATTCTATAGTCTCACAGCTCATGAAAATATCTTGATCTTTTAGCCGTTGACTAGTACATTCTAGAAATTTCTCTATAGTAGATATCATAATAAAACTATCTAGATCATTTTATTAGTTTTAAGTCCTTTTTAAGTTTACTTAGATATTATTGATGTATATCAATGTATCTAAGATTTTCCTACATTACTCTATTTTCAGCATTGTTTTAGAGAGCAATATTTCGATTGCAAATTGATAAATGTCTTGTTGCAAGACACTTAAAAAGTGTCTTGTTTTCATTTAAAATGTATATTATTATGTATTAAATTGTAAAAAATGGTATGATTGAATTGTGGAAGGATATATTAAATTGTGGAAAAAATAGTATTATTATGTATTAAAGTGCCTTCGCGAATGGAATTGATCCGGTTAGGGTCTCAATTTTTATTTGTTGGCGAAGCCGACGAATGTTAAAGTTTTACAACACACAATAAGTTTTACAGCACATTAATTTTCAATAGCCTTTTCCGTTCGGTTAGGGTCTCAAGACATTTAAGAGTGTTTTGCGGCAAGACACGTATCATCACTCATTTCGATTTAGATATCACATCACGAAGAATTTTAGTTGAATTTAATTAACGAAATAGGAAAGGCTATTGAAAATCCAGCAGAATATATGCATCACTTCTCGACATGCAGAATCAAAGAGTGGTGGGAATTAAGCTTTGTACGTCTAGAGTTGTGGTATCTTTTATGAACAGAAAAAGGCATAAAAAGGTGGAATGATGAGACAGAGGGGCCAGTTTAATGTCTTGTGAAGGGATTATATATATATTCCATGGAAGATAATAATATACATCTTTGTTTTCCTAGGAACATAGATCTTTTCTAGGTCCTTTAATTTCACCTCTGTAGAACAATATGTGTACACCCCAAAGTTCAAACGAAGCTAGGTCCATTTTAGATCTAGCGCAGTAGTCACTCGCCCCTTCGGTTGGCCCCTAATTAGCTAGGAAAAGTTGACTCGAAGTCGATACGATTTGACCGTTTAGCTTGAAAATATTTTATTTTTTAATTTTGAGTAGATCTGAACTATTTATAAGGCTAATACAAAATTGACTCGTTTATTAAATGGATCAACACGAACCAACATATTACCCAGCTCTAATTAGTGCATTGCTCAGATCGTGGACTTGAATCTCTAGAGTTAGTCTGTAAATCTCAAATATAATGAGATAAGACATTTTTATAATAGATGAGCCGAGGGGATTTGTACCTCCTTATTAGTGTAGGTGAGCCGAGCTAACCCGCAAAGTGAAGTTGTTGTTATGGTAAACTTATTAAATTAACATATAAATCATGCCATGTTTTCCTAATCTTTCGATGTGAAACTGAGGCTGTTACGCACAGTTACAGATTCAAAACCAACTTAACTCTTAACCTTTTCTTCATTGTTTTAGTCTATTTAAGCTAAGTACTAATCAAGAAGCTAACCCATTTAAACTTTATAACTTCTTTGGAAACTACCTAATTAATTGTTCCACAAGAAATTACTGTAGAGCGGGGCACCTGCAGTTGATGATACAGGAGGGTTGAGACATACATGCATGTTACGTCCATTCATGCATAAACTTTAAGGACCCACATCATAATTACACGGCACAAATGAATGAGGGATACTGTTATATGTGTTTATATGTCATATATGCACCCACTACTCACAAATACAGTGACTTGAAATTTGGGACACTTTTAACATGAAATACAGTTGAATAATGCTTCTGACATGGGGGGGTGGGGTGGGTTTTTTCATGAGCCAAGTAAAAAGCAGAATGCAATGTCGGAAAGGTGCTTGTTGCAGTAATTTGATACAACATATTTATATATAGATATATTATTCATGGGTACGTATTCATGGGGTGGAGCACGTTCGATTAGACGTTCAACTGTTTCTTGTTCAAGAAAATCTCAATATGAATAGCACGAGGGATTTCTTGATATGATTTGAATTCTAGCATTGGATTATATATATGTTAAATTGTGTTCCGTAATCAACTGTTGATATAATGTATTGTTTCGGATCGGATCGGATCGGATGTGCCTCGAATTCGGATGTAATTGTGTCATCCCTAACTAGCAATTGTCAAGATAAAGAACCTATGTATATACATATTTTGGCTACTTAAAAAAGGAAAAGAAGATCAAATCTTCCAAGGACTAGCTAGGATAAATCAATTAATACACATCATATTAGATCACATTCGATAAAACCATAGTCATTAGGATTATGGAGAGTTACAAAAGTAGATCGAAATATTTGTGCAGTTTGCTAACGCTTGATCGAGTTGACTTTGTTTAATTTGCCTTTTCAATTACAATTTGGGGTCCTAAATTCTTACAATAACCATATGAGAAGAAGCTTTTCATGATATATCGAGTAACACAACACCAAATAAACAGACAATGATAGGCAAGTAAAATCTTAAAATTGTCACCCACAAAAAGTTATCTAACACTCATAGAATTCTAAATAATTAAAAATGGGGCAACCTTGTACAAAGTTGCTAGATTCAATTTGCTACCGTCCCATGTATATATGTTACCTTGCACGAATTTATTTAGGTGTGAACTATTACGTCAAACAATAATTTAAAATGACCCATTAAGATATTGTTTAGAATAAGTTGAAAATAAGTGTATTAAATAAGTTCAGCAAAAATTAGTTATAACTCATATTAAAGTTTAGCTGTTGAAGAAATTATTAATAGTTGTTACTTTGATATTTGTTAATTTGTTTGTGTAATTTATTTTTTTTAAGTTGCAATTTAACTAAAATTTGCACGTAATATTTTAAACATTAAATTGATTTTTTTGGAGAATTGTTGCTAATAAAGTATGGATACTTTTGAAATATAGCTAAATTAAGCAATTATATTAAAAATAATAACTATTATATTTTTACTTATTTTCATTAAAATACATAGTAATAAAAACACCACCACAACAAAAAGAAAAAGAAAAAGAAGAAACAATAACAACAACAACAATCAAGTTTAAAATAATCTAATTACTAAACATGTCTATAATAATAATAATAATAATAATAATAATAATAATAATAATAATAATGATGATGATGATGATGATGACAATGATAATGATAATAATAATTTTCGTAAACAAGTTTAGATAAGTTCAGTTCAGAATAAGCTCAATCAAAATAATCTGAAGGAACCAAGACTTTATATTATACACGCTGAGGTCTATAGATTGGTAATGTGGTGTAATTTGCGACCAAGAAAGATTTATATTTTTAGAAAATGGATTATAAAATAAGAGGCGAATTTAAAAAATAAACAAATTATCATATATGGTAGTATTGTACACAGAGCAACATTCTCCAGATCTCTAAACCTCTGAACCAACACAAACAGGTATAAATGGGCTCAATCACCGCCAACAACATAAAGGCCCAAGAATGACAACCATGCAAGCAACTAATAATAATGCTCCAAGAGCCAATTTGTTTTACCACAGAGTACCCTGCTAATTATGATCTGTTGATGTCTTAAAGAACACACATAAGGGGCAAGGGCCTGTTTTGTTCGTAAGCAAATTGGCGTGGATAAAAAAATAAAGTAGGTTGAGGTGAGTTGAAGTGGGTTGAATTTTTTTTATATGATAAATTGAACTTGGATAAAATAATAGAAGTGAGTTGAAGTGGGTTAAAATGGGTTGGAGTGGGTTGAGATTGGTATTTTAGAATTGACCCACGAAAAGAACATGGCCTAACTCACAACGTGTTTTAAAAATATTGTTGATATTTAGAAATTGTTGAGAGATTTCACCTTATCATAAGTGTTTTTTTTTTTTTTTTTAAACAGGACTTAATCAGTTATTATAAGACAGTTGATAAGATACTTATCATTCTGCTAAAGTATTATAGTAGGCGCTACGAGTTGTCGAGCCCATCAATACAATTATATGAATATAGAAGGGTTAAAGTCATGCACTAACTTTTTACTAGTTTTTTTCACTTGACAACCAATAGTTTAAAACAGTCTACTAAGTATAGGGGTTTTGTCACAAGAGTTAGATTGGACTTGTAGGACTTTGAACTTCTATATCTGCCAACTGAGTATAAGGCCCATCAATACAATTATATGATATATGTGATTGATGTGAAGAAATTTCTTGAAGAACTATGAATTTTTCCATTGCAAATTGTGTAATACAACACCGATACTCCTCTTCTCTAGTCTCACTTCTCTTCTTTCAATCTCGTTCAATCTCTAGGGGAAAAAGGGCACAAAAATCAAAGACATGTCGTCTATTTCTGTTGGATTCGACCCCCTTTTTTAATGTGTACATCGACACATGCAACAATCTAAACAGAATCGGACATTGACTTCTTTTGTATAAACTAAGCATCCTACTACTAGTCTAGCCCCAAGAGGGCGTGTTGGATCTGACCTTTAAACCCCGCCTTAATTCGTCTTGTTGAGACTTATGTATGCACAATTATTCTTCCAACTTCAACTTGTTGGTGCCCAAAATTGAAAATAGGGTTTGTTTTTCAAGCATTAGCTTGGGGGTTCGGTACCCTTACTAAGTCTGAATCTACATGCCTCAACTGCATCATCAACTGACAAGAACACTGATTCTTTGCCAATTGCATCAATGAATTCTGAAGTTATCAGCTTCTCCATTACATCTAACCTCGGGTTCACTAGTGACATCTGCATTTTTTTTTTTTTTTTCCATGAAATTAGTATTCTTGCTATCATATAAGTATTGCAATGAAAACTTGAAGAATAAAAGAAGACAGTCATTACTATGTAAAACAAAGAGCGTCGTAAAAGGACACTCTTACGTGAAAACAAACACCTCAATACCTCTATATGTGGGTCATATGTAACAATCGATATGGCTGACATCATATCTGGCATACTCGATGTGGGTATATTTGGGTATATTATATTTTTGGTGACAATTAGGTATGCTTTCATGTCATGTATCGTTTTAATAATTTGTACGTCTATATGGATTTTCTTAAGATTTTCGGTGACAATTAGGCGCTCCAAAATTTGCTTAAATAATTTATGTTAATAAGAGAAATATTACCTTAACTCCTTTAAGCTCCAAGAGTCTCTTCAATTCAAATAGAGCCTCTATCCCGGTCATGTCTATTGCTGTCACTCCTGCAAGCAATTATTAATATTGACATTTCTTTTTCTAACACCCGCCATTGTCTTAGGCTTGAAGCAAAGACCTTTTGTTGGATCAAAATCTGTATATTTACCTCCTAATTCCAATATAAGATGCCCAACGCAATCTTCTTGCTTGTCGACTGAATTGATCTCTTCATCTCTAACCCACCTCAAAATCCTACTCATCAAACAAAAGCCCAATACTTAATTACTTAAACTGACAAAACCATGAGGTTTGGGCACGAATAACCCAAATTTTGGGGTGTTTGGACGCCAATAATTCAACTTTTTCACGAAGAACTGATTAACGACGTTCCGACCATTGGGATTATTTGTTCTCAATAATCTATACTGAAAGGAACATTAGCATTTTTGCCCCTGATTTTAGTTGCCTGTTTGCTGGTTATTCTTAGTAGTCAGTATTGATATAACAAATAGGCCTAGAAGTCTAGAACACTCGGCCTATTTCTGAAGGTTGAATTATCGAAGTTTAGACCCCAAACCTAGTTTGATTGTTATGAAATGATAAAATTGATTTACCTTTCTCTGACATAGCTGCTGTTTGTGTAGAAAATTGGGGAGCCCAATTGAAGAACAAGGATGCCTGGGGTGCCCATTCCAACAGGATATTGCTCAATGTCTCTGTAAAGATTTGAGCATCCTGGAATACTCCCCAGTTTGCATGTGGCTGGCCTTGCAGCATAAAGCAATGTCCTTATGATTCCCAATAGAATGGAGAGGCCAAGCCCTATGTCCATGCTAATGAAGGCAACCCCAAAGAAAGCAACCATGCAAATGCAGAAATCAAACTTGTCAACTTTGAGGAGGCGGTACACCTTCTCATACTCAATGAGGCCGAGCATGGCGGACATGATGATCGCGGATAGGGCAACCATGGGAGTGTAGCTAAATAAGGGTGCCAAGAAAAGCAGGGTTAGTAACATGCATATTGCCATCACCACATTCGCCATCTGAGTCTTGCATCCCGCGTTGTAGTTTACTGCGGATTTAGAAAACGGTCCTGTGGTTAAGTAGCAGGAGGTGAAGGAACCCACTATGTTCATCAATCCAAACGCGATCATCTCCTTGTTTCCATCGATTTGCTCGTTCTTCATGATTGCGAAACTCCTCGCTATCGCTATTCCTTCCTGCGAACGTGTTCTTTGATCATGCATGGGTTTTTGTTTTCTTCGTAAAGTGAAGCAAATACCAAACACCTTCATAGCATGCACGTATAATTAAAAACAAATCTCAATGGATTGGAGTCCCTGAAAATCTTACCGCAAGAGCTATGATGCCTGTAATAATACCAGCTTTTACAGGTGCCATGATATATTTGCTATCAAAGGTCAATTCTCTGATCGACGGTGGATTTATTCCTTTTTTCAGTGGTCCTACCTAAATGCAAATGAAATATCAGTAGCGTTATAAATCGGATCAACGTAAGTATATACATCTGGTCATATATATATATATATATATATATATGCGCGCGCGTGCGCGCGTCTTTATAAGTTAGATCATAAGAGCTATTTTTTGGGGGGAGGGATGCATGTTTCACCTAGTAAGCCAAAAACCACTTACAATTTGGATACCGAATCTCTCTGCATGTGCAAAGTAAGCAAAAAGGCCACCAACTATAACCGTCACTAGAGGAGCCATGGCTGAGATCCAAAATAGCTTTGGCTTCTTCGTTCTCTATTCGAAAAAAAGAAGGAAAAACACGAGGCACAAGCATTCAAAAACCATATATATAATCAAAATTACATAACTAAAACATAAAACTCTATTATGGTACATTTCTTGTACTAATATAATGCCATATTATCCACGTATTTAATCGAGATAGAAACCTATACTTCAAAGTTCTTTTTAAGTAGAGATTCTCTAGAGCGGTTCAAAACTTCAAATGGTGCATCCTTATACTTAAATTACAAATGAGCTGGTTTCTATTGGAAATCGATCTCTCTATGAGCAGTCATGTACGTAAAGGTAAGACTGCTTATATCTGAATCTTCTCAGACCCCTCAAAAACGGAACCCACACTGAGAGTCGTTGTTATTGTTACACAAATAAGCAACAAAAAAGGCACTCCTTGTACACAATAATTTTGCATGGCCTTTTGTTATCATCCATATAACTTGAATTAAGAACATTATGACTACAAATATCTCAGCCTTCTCAGGATATCCATTAATTAATAATCTTTCCCACTGGTTTTTTTTTTTTTGGGGGGGGGGTCAACTTTGAAGTGTATTAAGTAGTTTATATTAATTCTTCCCCGGGCAAAATTAAATTATTAATGAAAAATATTGACATTTAACAAATTAACAAATATCTTCTGATAATTTGGTAGAAATTATTGCTTAAAATTAAAAAATAAAAAGAACACAAAGGAATTAATATAACAAGCTGAGAGCAAGAAATTCAGAGAGGTGTCTTACTACATATCTCGTGACTTGAAGGAAAGTAAAGAAGATGATACCGGCAACTGCACACTCCCAACGCCACTTCATAATAGTTCAAAAATCCAAACATTAGTAATTCAAATTAAAACTTCATTTTTTGTGACAAATAAATCGTCAAAATGTTATATATATATATATATATATACATATATATATATACGTACATATATATATATATATATATAAATATATAAATATATTAATTATAAGAATAAGAGGACATGTTAGAATATAAAATCTATTCTTATAATATACCTCTTTTCTATATTTAAATATCGCATGTAAAACCGAAACCACATCGGTCTTGCTGGTAAAATGTTTCAATCCTAGAATCCCTTTGAATTGCTGCAAGCATATTATCACTGCCGTTCCTGACATAAATCCAATAATTGTCGAATGTGACAAGAAATCGACCAAAAATCCCAATCTGCAAATCGTAACAAATTGCAACATCTTTTTAAATTAAGTTTAATAGTAAGGAATAATTACGACATAATTATGTTAAAAAAATCTAATTAATTGTTTAACTAATTAGTTACCTTAAGAAGCCTAAGGCAGTTTGGAAAATCCCAGTAATGAAAGTAGCAGTGAACACCAATTTCATGTATAAGTTTGGGTCTTGTGTGGGTGATGCTTTTTCTCCACATGTTTCAGCTATTAGCAGTGAACAAGCTGCCACTGTTCCCACTGCCAAATTTTTTGAACTTCCAAACACGGCGTAGATTAATGGTGGGACGAAACTTGAATCTGAATGTACGTATCGTATGTGTTAGATTTTGATTTAAATTCAATATTGTCGAATAAATTAATGGAAAAACAAATTATGTACTAGTTTTACTATTGTGGTTAACAATTGCAACCAAATAACATGTGGTTAGGTTTAAATTGCCTACTAATAAAAGTTTAAACAAATTGAATTAATGTACGCAATCCTAATTAATTATACCTTAATGACAATAATGAAATGATGAGTGTTCTTAGTTGTCTGCTTTTTTCTACATAATTAAAAGGTTATTTTTGGGTAATTTTAAACTTAAATTTGAGTGTGATGAACCAAATAGTCTCACTAAACGGCCTACTTTAAGATCTAATAATAATATAAATAAAAAATCCGACTCAGAAAATAACAATGAAGAAAGATTTTAACTTGATCAGATTCGAGATCTCAAATTGAAACTTACCAAATTTTAAACCATGTCCTATCAACACGATGTTATCATGAGAAGAACTAACCATTTACAGCAACTCCTAACATGGATCCATCTTTTGTGGGGTTTTGAAAGGTTTATATATACACATGCAGTTTCACCCTGTGAAATTATTGTTACTACAAGAGAGACCGACTCTCAGAGAAAGTGGACGTTTTGAGATATTCATATATACGCAGTCTTACCCTCTAAAAGTATTGTCGCTGTCAGAGATATACCGACTCCGGGAGAATTATGGAGAACTGACCTTTGGGAGGATTAATGCAAAATGTATACAACAAAAGAAACGACGAAAGAAGAGAAGAAGAAGAAGAAGAAGAAGAAGAAATATACTCACAAAGGCCAATGATGGGAGGGATCTTGGCAAGGTTGGCATAGCTAATACCCTGTGGGATAGCAAGGCTAGCAATGGTGATACCAGCAAGCAAATCATACCTAAACAACCTGAAATTATACTGAGTAAGCCACTCAAATAGAGGCACAAAATATTGAAGCCCCTTCCAAATTCTTCTTCCTGGGGGTTCTCCTCCAAACCCTTTGAATGGGTCATCTGGAAAAAATGTCTCTTTCATATCTCCTTTTAAGACCTTCACAAACCCTCTTGGCTCCCCAAAATTCACATTTTTGTAGTAACTAATCATCTCTTTATCTCCAGGATTTCTTGGACTCATTTTTTCAAAATTCAATTTAATTTAATTACTGTAATTTTTATTTGGAAATGGGAAGGAAGGAATTAAGAAATGGAAATTACAAGGTGAAGTAAGTATTTTGCATGGGAGAGAAATTGCTCATATTTATAGTGGGAGAAGAGAGATATTTGTGGGAAAAACATTTGACATTTTCATGTAATAGGAGCATCAGTTTTGTAGAGAAAGAATAGGGGTTGATTTTGACTTTTAATTTGTTTAAAAACATTTTTATTTCAATTGGTTATTTTTAAAATTAATTAATAATCTAGGCCATATGTCTTTAGTTAATCATGTAAGATCCCCTTTATTTATTCCACAATTTTATGGGATCAGAATTTCTAAATTTGGATAATTTGTTTTGGCTGAAAATATATACTGCTCCTGTCATCTTGGACAGCCATGGAGATACCTATTGCTGAGTTGATGACTATTTACTACTTTTGTATTTTTGAAGTTGAATCATATATTAAGTCTAATTCCAATCCTCGAATCCAATATGATAATGTGTTTGACCGTTGAAGTAGCATTTTTGTAGTTTCTTCTAAACTTATAATTTGAACATGTTCGTAATTAAATCCTTGCAAGCAAAGAACACTAGATGTCTGGACCGCTAGAGATCGGAAAAATTGTAATTTAAATTTATGACTTGGTGTCACTTTTCTATTTTAGTTAGCAGTTGTAAAATTTTCCAGTGAACTTAGTTTTCTTAGCACTCTTCAATATTTTCCCATTTTCGATAATATTTTGTCGACTTGTTGAAATTTAATGTTGTAAGTTTGAACAAATGCAATTTTCCTCATGTGGATTAATAGATATTTAAGGTGAATTTGTAAAACTAAAAATACATTTTGTTGACCAGACGAAAAAGAAGAAAACAAATCCTTGAAATGTGTAGAAGAAATCTAATACATTGTTCAACCTAGAGGAGGACAAAGTGAATGATCTATTTTCCGAAGAAGACAAGGGATATGCAAAGCGTAGGAACCCCACTTGGTGTACTTTCATTTAAATGGAAAATAACAAAGAGAAACGAAAATTATTGTTACCAACTTCTACATTTGTAATTTCATTTTGGCAAGAAATTGGTTAGTGGAAAAGCATTTACAAAACGAAAAGTTAACTAACATATATATATATATATATATATAGATATAGATATAGATATACATACATACATACATACATATATATATATATATATGATTATATATATGATAGATATATATATAGATCTAGATATAGATATAGATATACATACATACATCCTAACATACAATATATATATATATATATATATATATATATTTCTCTATAGATATATATATATTATATATATATATATATATATATATATATGTGGTCTTTCATTGATTGGCTGAAATCAAGCTACTATTGATCCATAAGGGCAAGAATTTTTGCATCATACATTTTATATTTGTTGGGAATATCACACATGAGTAAAAAATTGTACATCAGGTGTTTGAAGAGAAAGACCATGGTATACAAGACAGGTGAACTACTCCTCCTATTATCAATTGATTTTAGGATGGAACATCACTTGGGCTTGTTGTTATGGTCCTTGATTGACGTGGGCTCCCTCTTTGGATTTTCCCAACATGTGGTATCAGAGTTGATTGAGCTTTCGGTTGGGCGAAAAAGGTTTGGCATGGTGGACCTCATGGATGAGCTTGGTGAAGTGACACACGGGTGTTGGTCGAGTGGGAACACGTGTGCTACAATATGGCTCGATGGTATGGATGATCTCTTGGATGATAACATGAGAAAGCACCATGGGCAAGAGTGGAAAAACACATGGTATGCATGGTGGGTACTCCTAGAGCATAGTGGATGGCATGGAAGCTCGGTGTAGAGCAGTATGCGGACTCTGCGGAGTAGAGTGTGAGTGTGTTCTTGATAGTGGCTTGACACCTTAGTTAAGACTTCCTCTCAAGGGGGAGCTTGTGCGTTGATATCGTTCAGAAGATACTCATGTGTGAAGGAAAGATTGTTGGGAATATCACACATAATTAAAGAGTCCCACATCAGGAGTTTGAAGAGAAAGACCATGGTATATAAGACAAGTGGCTACTCTTCCTATTATCAATTGGTTTTAAAATGGAACCTCACTTGAGATTGTTGTCATAGACCTTGGTTGAATTGGGCTCCCTCGTTAGATCTCACCAACAATATTTACAAAACTCGAACCTGATATCTTACTTAAAAATAAATACCGAATCAATGAACCATTCCACATTGGCACGAAAAGTTGACTGAGAGATAATTCAGAAGAAGAATGTGTTTGTAAGAGAGAATATAGTCTATTGAAGCATACACTCTTCTGTTGATGCAATAGAAGGAGTTATTATGTGATACTATTTTTGTAGCACTAATGTATAACCTCTTGTTTGGGCTAAACGTGTGTTTCATATAAGACATGTATAACATAAGATTACAGTAGATAAGCTATAGAAGCAAATTGCGACCCCCCCCCCCCCAACCAAAAAAAAAACCCAAAAACGGAGGTCATTTCATAGACGCATATAACTGTATAAGTCTTTCTCAATCAAAATTTATGCATACATTAAATTAGTAGTCCTTAATAGTGAGTTTAGGACAACTGGTAACAAACCAATTCAAAAGTGGTGTATGAACATTTCACTTCAAACCCGTTGCCTTTTATACCAGTGCTAAAGGTAAAAGCCATTCTGGGCACCATAGTAAAGCATTGAAAGCACACCATACACGTCGGGAAGAGGTTTTTACCGAAACTCAAAGGTCCAAATATCGGTAAAACAGTAGTACATGAACCTACACCATTTACCCGGGAAAAAAAAAAACTTAAATTAGAGAAAAGTACAAGGAGAGGGGCAACGACGGGAAGTGAGGCCGTCCGATGAAAGTCAGCTCCCAAGCGTCAAGAAAACATCGTTTGATCCCACACTCTCGGCCGGGTCGTTGGCTAGCCCTCGGGGAGCGACTGCAGCTTCGGCCATAAGGGCGCTCTGGCTGGCAGATAGCAGCTCCTCCCTGTGGATGCCCAACCAGACTTTTCTTCGTTTTTTTGGGTTGGTTTTGGGTCTCTGTCTTAACTGAGTCAAGCTACTATCGGTAGGTAACGCGATAGGATTTTCCTGTCACAGATTCCTCCAATTACAAGACGTGAACCTGAGGCCTTACTTAAGGGGAACAAGTGTCTAAACACTTGCACCAACTTGGATTGATTAGCCTACAACTTATAAATGATCTTTGATTACATGTGACATTATTCGTCTCACAGTAACTTATTATAAAGATAATCTCGTATAAGAAGTAGGTTTGTTAAAGTAAAAGCTTTGGACTGATAACCCCGTTTTTGATCTAATGTGGAGACGAGGTATGTTTGTTATAACTTTCATAACTAGGCTCACAAAAGGGAGTTGAATGAGTTGTCCAGTCATTGACTCGTATGTAGGTGTCAAAATATATTGTTGTAAAAGATATTTTAATGAGTTAGCATATGTAAATTGGAGAAAAAAAGTAATGCTTAATACTACGTGTACTTTTTGTTTCGGAACAGAACTTTCTTCAGTGGTGACGAGGAGAAGAACGGGCTTATGTAATGATGGCCATCTTGAGTCAAAATCCCTCTCTTCCTCCTTCGATCCTTAAAAAAGGCCCAACACGGATATTGGATCCGATGAGCACCCCTTCAATATTTAAGTCAGCAAGAATTTCAGAAGAAAAAGTAACCTGTCAAATAAAGTTTGAATCTTACTCGGGAAGAGTGAGCTCTTTCCGAGGAGGGAAACTTCTAATGTTGGGCGTGTCAAAGTCTAAATTTTTGTACAGGGTTACTTATCTTTTTTGGATCTAGTAGGTGGATATTTATAGGAACTGCAATTGAGGAGAAAACAGTAATTTCACATGTATTTTCCCTTAGGCAGCCCACTAAGGGTTAGAGCCCCTTTTTCAGGGTCTGCATTTCACTTGCTGACAATTGTTGTGTAATCAAAGATTTTTTCCAAATCATTTAACCCCTCACATTTTACTTGTGCGCCCTCACCAGGTGGGTGTGTAGGTAAAATGTGGAGTAACTATCCTGAGCATCTGACTGGTAGGGCTATTTAGTTCTAATATTGCCCTTAACATTGAGGTTATTTACTGCCTTTTCCTCGGGTCGAGAGTAGTAGATAGTTTTCTTTTACCACAGTATAGGAGGAGGAAGTAGGGAGTCTTTCCCCACTGATTCCCCCCTTGTGCCGAGCTCTTCTGCAGATGGGGTTCCGTGCTTGGCTCAACATGCATGAGACGGCTTATCACGTTTGGGAAGCCTTCTACTGGGGTAAGTTGGATGAAGCTGTTCCGCCCCCTCCTTCCAATCTTATATATATATATATATATATATATATAGGCACACACGGGAGGATCAAAAATTTATATATGTGGATAAAAATGCATACAATCATGCAGAGAATGTCTAATTATTATGGAACTTGAACCCTTAGGTATCAAGTTCCACTCTTTTGTGTTTGGTGAGCACTTTGAGGGGATGGAACTTGATAACTAGGGGTATCAAGTTCCCCCCAATCTTAAGGAACTTGAACCCTCCCATTTCCAAGGGGGTTCAAGTCCCCAACCCTCTGGAATCAACAGCATCGTCGTCGTCGCCATTATTATTGTTGTTGTTGTTGTTGTTGTTGTTATTATTATTATTATTATCATTAATTATTGTTATTAACATTAATGATATAATTATTAATAACATTAATAATAAGTGTTATTGTAATTATTATTTATTAATAATAATAATAATTAATTATTATTACTAATATTAATTAATAATTATAATTATAATTGCTAATTATTATTGATAATATTAATCATAATTATTATGATTAATAACAACAACAATTATGATTATAATTATTAATTATTAATACTAATATTAATTAATAATTATAATTATTAATAATAATCATTATTTTTATTATTAATTATTGCTACTAATTATTAATTATTACTACTAATAATTATAATTATGATTAATAATTATTATTTTTATTATCTTTATTATTATTTATAATTAATAATAATTAATAATATCAATTAATAATTATAATTAAAATTATTCTTATTAATTATCTTAGTAATAATAATTATTAATATTATTATTAAGTATTATTTTAATTAATTAATATTATTAATAATATTTATAATTAATAATAATTAATAATATTAATGTTAATATCAATATTAATAATTTTTATGATAATATTAATTATTATTTTTATTATTAATTATTATTATTAATAATATTTATAATTAATAATAATTAATAATTTGAATATTAATATTAATAATTATTATGATTATTATTATTTGTATTAATAAGAATTATTTTTGTAATTATTATTAATAATTATTATTAATATTGATAATTATTATAATTAATTATTAATGTTACTTAATAATAATATTAACAATAATTATTTTTAATGTTAATAATAATAATTAATTATTAATATTAATAATATTAATAATAATTATTATTAATAGTAATAATAATGTTTATTATTATCATTATCATTAATATTATTATTATTGTTATTATTAATCATTGTTAATCATTATTATTTTTTAAAATAAAATAAAATAAATTTGACTCCATTCCATAATCTATAGCCAAACAATAAGGATTGGCACTTGATTCCATTCCTTTTCTCTCCAAACACATGAGTTTAGAATTCAAGTTCCACCCTTCATCCCTCAGGAATCATAACTTGATTCCATTTCATTTCATTTTTGCTCACCAAACAGGGCCTTAAGGTGTTCACAACCTAATGCACACTCCCAAAAAAAAAATTGACAAAAGAGAAGGCTTCTCTTATAACATTTGCCTCAAATACCTCCTGCCTAGAGATCTAATACTTCAATGTCATCTGTATTTACACATTCCATTTTTGTACACAATTTCTCTTGTACGTAAAAAATATTCTGCCCCCTTTTAGTTTTGGTTAAATTAGGGATATAAATCAAAGAAAGAACAATCTCCAAACTTGACAATGGTCAGCATATGCCATTTTACAGCCATCTCCAGCTGCTACAAGCTGGCACACTCTGTTGTCGTTGTCTGCCGGCCTGTGTCTTGTAGCCATACCCTGGTCAGCATATTCTGTCCGAAAAACTTTTACATGTCCCCATCTGCTGCTTTGATGCTTCAAGCCCCAAAAGAAGGAGATTTTAAAGTGTCAACAATAGTTATTCAACAGCAGCCAGAATGAGGAGACATCCATACAAGCAGAATCAAACTCCGAGTAGCTCTGATGTCCAAGAGTTCAGTCATCATCAACACCCATATCCACATCTCCATCACCATAATAATTCTCATCAGCCATTCCTGGGTCTACATTGGTAACATCGCCATAGTGGGTTTCATCTTCTTCCATAGCTTCCTCAAACACAACCTTCTCCTCCACTGCCATCTTCTCCAAGGAGTCATCACCAAGGAATTTTGCATAAGGCTTGGCGACCTGCCGCAAATGGTGTAGATTAGTATCCAGCATTCCAGCCTTAGAAACACAGAATAAAAGCCTGTTGTCAGGAATCAAGCTCTACATTTGAGAAAACTTAGATAAGCTACCGCGTACGAGGGTACCAGGGAAGATCCCCGGGCATTAGTTTGGGTTGGTTAGCTTGCTTCATTTAAAGAAACCCTAGCTTCTAATCTTCTTAATCATCCCCGCTTTCTTTCCCTGGTCATGTCTTTTCATATTCACACCAGCAAGACTAATTTCTAGGCTTCTCATCACCTTTCCATCTCGCGGGTTTAAACCCCCCCCCCCAAAAAAAAAAGACAGAGAAGGGGGGGGGGGGAGGCAGAGCGTTATGGCAAGGAGTAAAGGAAAAACTACAAGGGTATAGAGCTGACCGCCTATTATTTTGTCGGAATCTTAAAGAGTAACTTTTTGTTCTGTTTATTTCATGGTCTTTTCTAACATCTTAATGGACAATAAAGCATTTCACTCATCTAAACTTGAAATAAGAAGTGTTCGTTGCTGATTACCGGCCCATTCCTTTAAATGCTCATCATTTTACCCCATAGTTCATTACATTTCAATAAATAATAAACACCAAGTAATAAGATTATTGCATACTCTTCTGCAATAATACCATTAAAAAAATCCTAAAAAGGAACAATAACAGACTATGCATGTTCTTGTCAACAAGTGATAAATCAAATTTCACATGGCCAACAAATGAAATTTTCTTCCTACACTGGTTTGTTTAATCCTGTGCGGTTTTGAGACTACATTTGGCATGACACAGCATGAAGACATAAAATTCAATGAGCACAACGCAGGATAATTCTAAAGCTGTTACAGGGGCAGTAGCAAATCCTCAGAAAACTCCAAAGACCGAGAGATTAAGAGTGCATTTGATCATCTCCTCCTTCACTATCCTCTCCTCTCCACACCCCCCCCCCCCCCCCCCCCAAAAAAAAAAAAACCAAACTCCCCATGGCACTTGTAAACCTAGACATGGGCTATCAGCCTGACTCCACCGAGGGGGGAGGGGGAAACCAAACCCAACCCACTCACGTTGAAAGTAAAAATCACTAGACAATATCCTCTTTTGGTTACTGCTCATTATCCAAAGACCTGTAAGGGTTCCCTGAAACGCAGATCTGCACCCATGCCAAATATTTTTCCCCAAATTCTTTTTTTTTTGTTGGGTTTTTTTTTGGGGGGGGGGGGTTGGGGAGGCAGAAGAAAAAGAAGTGGAAGCATCCTCAAGACAAATGGTGGGATCATATTGCATACAACTATCAGCTGCCCAAGAACATGTTGACATAAAGCGGTATCTAATCTTTGCTGGTAAAGATCTGTCTGTCTGTGCAACAATTAAATCTTGCAAGTCTGTTAATTCAGCCAGTTATGTCTACTACGTTGAAAAACTTCCCAGACACTAATGTCTACACAATTAGTATCTGCTGAAAGAAGATGCACCACTCAGAAGCAGCTTCACCATGATTCATTATTAATAGCTTGGGAATTGCAAAGTGTCAATAGAAAATGTACAATTCCACATATTTGAAGTGGTTAATTTTTAATGGGACATGAATATGCATCTTTGAAATGACAAAAAATATTTACCTGAAAGAAACCATTGCTCTTCTCAGCACTTTCTACAAGGTTGCTCCAGTGCTGGTCTTTCCTAAGAGTTGACGCAGAGCCCACAACCTAAAAGTTCTGCAATTTAGAAGGACAACACCACAACCACAAATTCATTGGATATGCAAATTTTCACTTGACATACCAGGACAGATGACCGAGCTCTGGTGATACCAACATTCATACGCCGAAAATCAGAAACAAATCCAATACCCTTGTCTTTGCTTGCCCTGACACATGAGAATATCGCTACATCCTTTTCCCGTCCCTGCAACAAATGCAAGCAATTAAAACATCAATCTGACTGGATAATTGCCAGTTCTGGCTGCCAAGAGAGTAGAAAACAACACAAAAAGTCTGTCAGAACCTATACAAAATTGCACGCAAAATGACACAATTGAACATGTAAACTAGTGTAATTGATCAGTGCTTCATGCGCCAATACAGGAGGGGCAGGATTTGCGGGATTTTGTATGTTTGTGCAAGTTCTATGTGAGCATGCAGGTTCATCCATTGCATCCAAGCAAGCGGTGTATGTTCTTGTATTCATCAGCAAGTCCTAAAGTACTTGAAGTCTTCATGATAAGGAGAAACCAAGAATAGACATACCATAGATACAAAGAGACCAATTATATCCAAACTAGAGACTACCCATAAAGTCAGCAAAATCAAAAGAACTGCAAAAGCTCCCATAATCTAGAAGCTATCTTTAATGCCCCCATAAGAAGCTGTTCCACATCCTCGAACGTCTTCTCTCTCTCTCTCTCTCTCTCTCTCTCTCTCTCTCTCTAAATAATCCAAAACAAGCACAAGGGATAACGATGGTAATTTCTTTTTAACCTTTCTACCAGAGAGACCCTCCCAATACAAAAGGTAGTTCCCTCACGGCATATGAAGCAAAAGGCATTCCAAAGCAACTGAAAGATGAGGTCTGCAAAATGACAACACTGGATTCCAAGTCCAGTAGTGCACATATAGCACATAAGAGTCAACGCACCAATATTTTCCCACTTGTTAAGGAGTTATCTAAGTCAAAAATTTTCATTTTGCTGCTTCCGAGCTCACTGAAACAAATAGCATTAAATGGTTAAAAAGATCTTATAGGAACAACAGACTAGCAAAGAAGAACCCAAGTTAACTCCTGAACTGAACAGAACATGGAGTAAAAAGTAGAGCGAAAGGGGATAAGAGCTTCAAAAATATAGAACTTGAATGTCCGGTTCCCTTTAGGGTTGAGATTCCATCTGGAAATGCTGGTAGGAGAGTCCCTTAAACCAATAAGCTTGTTGAAAAAATTACACGGCAACAGTCATTGACACAGGCATCACGGACGAAGATAGGAGACCCAACACGAGCTAGAAGTTCAATATGTTCATATAAAGTCTCAAAAGTTCCAGAAGGTCAAAACCCAGCAGCACATTTCCTGGCATGTACTATGTGTAGTGAATTTGCCAGCTGTTCAATAACGTAGCTTCTTAGCACTAATGGTCCTAACATGATTGTGTCAGCAGTAGCAACACACTTGATTGACGTAAAACACCTAGCAAGGCTCAGAAAGCACAACCTGACAGATGATGACATCGTAACTTTTTCTTTTTTTATTACGTTTCTCTTTTGGGGGGGGGGTCAAAGTAGCATTGTTCGGAACTTTCCAGGCAAATAATTTTCGAGCTCCACTAAGAGTTTCAGATCTTCGACATGTTTTATGGGTTATCTACAAAGTTCACAGCTTCTCCATGAATTTCAGGGTCTTCTATAAATTTCAGACCTTAAGAGCCTCTGCACTTCATCTATATACTTGAGACTCCTAAAATTTTTTTAAATTCACTGATATTTCAGAGCAAGACTCCAAAAAATTTTAGACACTCACTGAAATTTCAGAGCTCTAGTAAAAATTTCAGGGCTCCTCTAGAATTTCCAAGCAGATCAGCGTCCTTTTTTTGCTGCCATTCATGCACACAATTGCGTGAAATCTACACATACCAATAGACTTTGCACATGGGAGCATCAAGATGGCACAATTCAGAAAAGCAGCAAGAAATATCTAGACGCTATACCTGGAAACCGTCAACAGTGTTTATATCCACCACTTTTTCTGATTCAATCCCAAACATTTCCCGGAAACGCCGTTGGAATAGTTTGACCTGATGTCTATAAGGGGAGATAATAGCTAGTTTGTCGCTTGACTTGAGCTCTGGATATTTACCGACCAATTTCTGATACACAAGAAGCACAAACTCAACCTCATCTACATTTATCCAAGACCCACTTCCCGCAGGCTGCGACTCTTCCCCATCCTGTATGTCAAAGAAGCAAAAGGGTCCAAAACACCGGTAATGGTGCCATGCACGCTTGGTTTGCTCTTTAACATCGGAACCATCTTCCAATGCATCATTGTAAAATTCCTGGGAAGGAAAGCTCCGTATCTGTTCAAGGAATAGAATTGTGTCATCAATAATGGAATAGCATTTATATAAAAAAAAAGGCGCTGAGAGTTTTTAAGTTTCAATCCCATGAATACTGATGTTGAATGGTAAGAAGGATATGACCAAGTACAAAATGCTAAATTCAACTTGTCCGAACTAACCCATTGAACTCAAACAAGTAACCATCAAATTCATGATGTTTAAGCAAAGATCAAAGCATAACAAGAAAAGGGGGGGGGTCCACTTTTTCCAAGATCCCGCAATTGTGTTGGTCTTCCTTCTTTCTATTGACAAGACAAAAGAGCTGACAGCAGATGATAATTTTTTTCCTAATGCTCTTGATTTTTGAGATTATTTTCTTTGACTATCCTAGATTATATGCCTTAAACTTATAAATACCCCAATTTTTCCAAAGGAGAGGACATCAAAATTGCAACGAAAACATTGAGAATACTTTCTGACTTTTAATTATCAAAATTCAACTATTAAAGTATGCAAAAATCTGAAGGCGCAAACATTGTTAGTCAACATCATTCCTAAAGATTTTCTATTTTCCCATCACATGATGGTTGAGTTTATGACGAATTTCTTAGCCATGATAACAAGATAATCATTTTGCATTGTCCACGATAACTCATACAATTTATAACTACTTGCAGGCTAAGACATTAAAACTTTGATTCTCTGGGTATAAAAATCCAATCTAGATTAAATATTTTAAGATTGGTTTGGACGTTCTATTTTTGATTTCTTACATTTTCTAATTTCATTTTTAGATTAAAGTTCTATTTTTAGATTGAGTTCATTGGTTTGGACGTTCTATTTTTATATTTGTAATTGCTCATCATGAGCAATTAGAAGAAGCCACACTATGTAAGGTGGACAGCTCTAAATGCTCTCAAGCTTTTCCAACGATGCAGAACTTTTAAGTAATACAATGGAGAAATGGGACTAGTCCCACACCAATGTTGGACGTACTCAGTTTCCAAAAATTGGACCGGGAGGTCCTAAACAATAAAGTTGAACTTTGTCACTTCAGAATATTTCTTTTGAGAAATGTTATCTCCAAATTAAAGACATCATCTGCAAGGAAGCTTTGACATTGATCCATTATTTTAATTCTTTTAGATAGAACGTAGAGTGTAAAATGTTTTACAAATTTCCTAAAACTTCTGGCAACGCAAATATTTCTTCCTTGCTACAGATTTTGGACCCACTGTACATTTAATGGTCTCAAAAGCCCCTTGTAAATCTTCACATGAACGTCTAAAGAGCTGACTTCCAATGAGATCATACCACAACATATCAAAGTGCGCCTTTTTATGGAAACTGTATGCTTGTCCAAATAACAACCTATTTTTTCACTTAAGCTCCAGAAGCAAAAGAAAAAAAATATATGCTTTCAATATCAGTTTACCATGATCATGCCGCCATGCCCAAGGCAGGTTTCAAAACAGAAGGGGTCGGTCACGCCCACTATAGGTTTCAAAACAGAAGGGTCAGATCTATGCAACTTTGTCCTGCAATTTAATGGCAAAGATGCTATTCCCACTCAACCCTTAGATTTAAAAGGCATTGAGTACCTATCACCTCACAGCAAAATAAACAGAGACCATGTACTGATATTTGACTTGATCAAAATTCCACAAGTGCCACTAGTAAATAGATCAACGTTTTCTTTAACTCAATCTCTGAAAGTCATTGCACAAAAGTTATAACAGTCCAAAGGTTATATTTCAAGGGAAGCAGCTGCACTTGGGAACACGGGCGCAGGGGGGAGGGGTTATACTTAATATTAGATGAAAGATCATTGTCGCAAAGGATGTCCACTAAAGAACACTAGTAAAACAGCGTAACATCTCAAATAACAGAGAGTATTACTGCAACTGTTTCGCCGTACTAAATATATAATATCTGAATAAAACTGCACCGTAAGTAGCGAATCAACAACATACTTATATACAATATGTTTAGAGCCTAAACATTTCCATTCAGTAGCTTGGGCTATGCAAAACCAAACAGCCTAATAACAATGACTTGGGAACTGCAATAATTCCTGAACCCTAGTATATGCACACTCAAATTTTGTCAAACATCACAAAAAACACCAAATATGCTAACCTCAGGATGCATACGGTACTGTGTCTTCAGCATAAACACCGGATAGCCTGCCCTCTGAAATCTTTTGAACAAGCTCATGCCATATCTACGGGGAGGAAAAAGTGATAGGACCAAGTATTCAGACAATAAACATCTATTCTCATAAAAATGAAATTAGAAAATGCAAGAAACCAAAACGCTTACCCCAGCTTTTCAGCCAAGGGAGAAATCACAGTAGCTGGTAATTGAACAGGGTCACCAACCTAATAGTAACAAAGGGACAAGACCACTGTAAATTTCCAGCTCCAAATATCCAAGTGCCTCCCGTGCACTTAAATCTATTCGAATATCAACTATACATATCGGATGATCTATCCCCAATGAGCTTCGCATAGTTTGTACACATCAGTTGGATGTTAGGCCGCTATTAGGCCAAACGGGGGGAAAACGTTCTCTGAAATTAATAGTTGACTGGGTTTGTCCATGACGTCCTTACATATGGGTTTAGTTTATTTAGCTAATTAACTATAGTAAACCAAACGGGCCAATAAAAATACAATTGCACCATGTCATCTTTCTTTTTTTCTTCTTTTTTTTACGTTTCCCCTTTTTTTGCGTTGGGGGGGTGGGGGGAGGGAATAAGGTAGCAGTCTGGGAAAAACCCCCATGCAGCTTTTGCACAGTTTGTACACATCAATTGGATGTTACTCTGCTATTATGCCAAGGAAGGGGAGGGGCGTTTTCTGACATTTATAGTTGCTATCTTCACTTATAACGTCTTTATATAGGGGTTTGGAAGTTTATTTGGCTAATTAACCACAGTAAACAAAACAGGTCAATAAAAATACAATTGCGCCATGTCGTCTTTCTTTTTTTCATCTTTTTTTATGCTTTCCTTTTTTTGGGGGGGGGGGCGCGGCCGAGGGAATAAGGCAGCAGTCCCCATAGGGGGAAAAAAAGATAAATTACAAATTACATCGTAGCCCTTCTCACAAAGTAAAAACCTCCAGCACGCTGTTGGTCACTGAGAAAAAAAGTGATTCACTACCTAGTCAACTAGCAAAAAGGCTAAGAGTTATTGACCACAAATATCAATCCTAGAAGCTTTCAACTTTTTCAACTAACAAAAGGAAGGGGGGGGGGGCTAAGTCTGTCATCAAACTTACAAAAACTACAGGAAAAATAAAAAAAGGATGTCAAAGAATACCAAAAAGACTTGTTTGCATCCGGTTGCCAATGGCACAAGAGTTGCAGGTTCCACCTGTTTGCAGGGAGTAAAAGTCAGGCGAAAAGATGAAAGGACAGACACCCCCACAGGTCACAGCAAGCATAACAACAAGCTCAGGCAGTACAGTAGCAAAAACTATGAGTGCAACAACCCAAACACCCCCTCCCCCAACCCAAAAAGCACACACATGAAAAACACACTTATGCGCACGCACAAAAAGAAGGGGAGGAGAACAGGAAAACAGCCACGGTGAATAATCTACCACTGATTCACAAACAAGAGCACCGAAACAATCAACGGATGAGATTTACATTTAGCCCTAATGACAGTAATATCCGTAAATATTTACTAAAGGGACAAAGGTGCTTCAATAATTGTGCTTCGTTAGGCAACTCAATTGAAACAATCTTACAATTCAAATTGACCTGTTCAAGCTAACTATAATCAGTTAACAAAGATAATGACTCAACACAACCCACACTCCTCATCAGAAAATGAATCAAAGGCATATCTGTGACAAGCACACATTCGGATATGCTTAATACTTGTAATCTGATAGCGCTAGCAACAACAATATCCAATGAAACCTTAATATTCCCTGATCAGCAAAAAAGAAAGAATAATTTCAGAGGAACATAAAGAACAAAGACAACAAAGGATATAGTCAATCAGAAACTTGGAAACTTAAGATCCAGCATAGCCTAAGTGCAATAAAGGGGGCCGGGGGGGGATACACAAACAATTGAGGACAATTTTGGCCAAACAAATAAATGAGATGAGGACTGAGAGAGTCATGCCTTGTCATGTGAAAAGCCAGATGTGGTGGAAAATATCAAAACTAACAGGGTTTTTAATGATCATTTGCAAAACCAGGCATCACTAGGGTTTTAAAAATAGAATGTCCAAACCAATCAAGGTGGGTGTCAAGCAAGCAGTGTGACTTTAAAAGGAACTGCACATGGAATACTGGACACCCCACTCAGCATACTTGCGCGGGTGAGAGATTTGACACTTCATTTAAGACCCAATACAATAATAATTAAAAAAATACACAAAAGTACAAGAGGAGGGTTTAATTAGCAATTAGGGAGAGCCTCGTTGCTAGAAGAAAGGAAGCAACTCCATTGAAGGAGAACTCCAATAGAAAAGGTCTTGCACTAGCTAATATTAACACCAAAGAAATATGAAGAAACCTAATCTGCAACTGGAAGTCATTGTATAAGGAGATGCAAGTCACTACACCTCAGGCAACTCCTGAATCTAAATGAGAACATGGAATTAGGATGCTAAAGGTTTATGAAGAATCTGGATCTAGTTCAAGCAATTTTGAGGAACCAGTAACCCCAAGCAATTCGCAGGCTAATGATGTTGATCAATCTCAAGAAGGACAAGCTTCAATTACCGAATTAGTCAATAAAGATGAAGGCATAAAATTTTGTGCGCTCTAGAGAGATCATTGGAAATAAGTGCTCCAATTTTATTAATAACGATGTCGCTGATGATCATTGCAAAGAATTTGGGCACAATTCAATATTGATAAAAATCAGAGTCATTAAAAGGGGGCATGTTTTTCAGCCAAATCCATACCATGGAAGGTAAAGATATACAGCAAAAAGAGGAAGATGGTGATAAACACAGATGAAATAGCCAATTATATATGGATCCAACTCCTGGAATTAGATGATGAGTATTGGAGCTCAAAGCTTAATTAAATTTGATAGTTTGTTTGGGAAGCCTTTCAAAACTGACAAAGCAACTAAGAAATAATCAACATTGAGCTATGCAAGGCATCATGTGGAAATGAAAATTGATACTGAGCCGCCAGTTGTCAAAAAGGGTTTAAACCCCCCCCCCTCCCAAAACACAAAACAAGAAGTTCTAATAATGTATTGTGCTAGCTCTAAAGGTAAACATGTACAAAAAGTTTCACCAGTCCTCAAACAGAGCATGAAAGAATGAGGACAGACAGCCCTGCAAGTTGCCTGGGTCAGAAGCATACCATTGGTGTCAATTCTTATTTCCATTGTCTACATAGAGCCTTTCACCTTGGGAGGCACTAAAGAAATGTCGAACTTAGAAAGGGCAAGGAATAAATAGCTCTTGAGGAAAAAGTTTACAGGCGAAAAACCTAGAGTAATTCAACCCCATGACTAGCATCAAAGAGAGCAAAGCTCAAACTAAAGGCATTTAACCCTACAATTTTATATCTTATTGAAAATCGAAGAAACTGAAATATCTAATGCTACCATGCTAGCTGATTCATAAGAAACTGAAAAGTCATGGCAGAATACTAACCGCTTGAGCAGCTTCATCTATAATGACAATGTCAAAATTGCGATTCAATTTAGAGAAAATTGTTGAGCCACTGAAGCTGAGAGTTGAGAAAACCTGACATTCACAAGACAATTAGTAACAAGCAATATAATGGAACGTCTCAGCATAAGCAAAGGCTTGCATACAATCACAGCTTCATCCAAAATTGAGGCACGAATGCTGTCCCTATCATTTCCAGCAGTTCCCTGCTTCTGCTTATCAGATGACAGATGACCCTCCAGACCAGCTAGTTTTTGCTCCACCTGGAAATGGAAATCGGTTGCTTTAGTACTATAAACATTCCGATAACCAACATCACAGAATCGCAACAATAACACCTAGTATACACTGAAGCATTACAAGTTTTTATACCATGTCAGTGTCATTAATACATCTTTTCCTCTTTGGGGGGAAAGCTAAAGGGAAAAATGCTATGTTAATCTCACATGCAAATTTTCGGAGCAGTTCGTGTGAGAGAACAGAACAGTCTTTGAGGGAGTACAGACACGTTTTCAACTCACTAAAGATAATCTGATCGAAACTTATTCTTGGCATAATAGGAACTCCTAACATTCTTCCTTTGGTGCCATGCAATTTGCAGATGCATAGGCCTTTTGAAGGATGCTTGCTTGCCCTTGCATCCAACCTTTTGACCATGGTATATTAATATATTCTATTCTCCTTATCACCAAAAGCACAAAAATAAATAAATAAATAAATAAATATTGTTTCCTCTATAAAGCATTCTCTTCTCTAAGTCAATACAGAACGTTTAAACTTTGCGTGAAAACAGGAATTTCAACATCCATCATTACAAAACTTGCAGCATAGGTACACGATCACCCAACGACAAAGCATTATACAATCTGGAGAATAAACCTCACAGTGTTCACAGAAATAGGATGAGTTTTCAGTTTTCACCTCTGAATCTATAAAAATCAAAATCAATTATTCCACAAAGAGCATGCACAGATGCACCTTCCAGTATAGACTAAGATAATTATCTGTTTCCATTATCAAACACTCAAACAAGATTCATCATAATTGATTTTGCTCAAAGATAGCATCCACAAAAGGCTCTGACCTTGGGAGAGATTATGGACTCTCAAGGACAAAGAAGATTGATGTCCATGCATAGCACAAATCTAACTTATTTGTTCATTTATAATGTTTTCTCAAATTTCACATTCCAACATTAAACACAAGCAATGTAGAAAATATTTGTCATGCCTATTTAAAAAACATCTATTCTAAAAAGTGTTCCACATTCTTCTTTAGATTTTAGTTTTAATAATCTTCCACTAGCAATTTCAGAACCCGTGGGAATAATTTCAAATGAATAATAATTTTTTTTTTGGCAAGTAAAATGAATAATAATAAAACTATAATAGACATAAGAGAAGAAAATGAAATCTAAGTGCTTCTCCTAAGTGCTAACTGTTGTGTTAGGCTTTACCCAAGTGCTTCTCACTGTATTAATGCACATTGTTTTAAACTATTCTTTTGCTCATTAAATTAAATCTTCGTTGGTTTTTTGTGATCTCTATTATTTGTATGGTGGTCTCTATTATTATTGTATTGTATTATTATAGTGGTCTATTTTATTGTATTACTTGTTTTATTTTTAGTGGTAACCCTGTTTTTGTTTTCTAATTTTATTGTTGTTGTTGTTGTGGTGGTGGTGGTGGTGGTGGTGGTGTTATTATTATTATTATTATTATTGCTACCACTACTACTACTATTACTATTATTATTGTTACTATTATTGTTATTATTATTTTTATTATTAGTAGTATTAGTATTGTTATTATTAGTATTGTTATTATTGTATTTGGTGTTGTTATAGTGTATTGTTGTTTGCTGCTGGTGGTGGTGTTAGCATAAGCTAGTTACGAGCAATGTATTAGCTCAAGTCGGTCCTCCAGGGAGGAATGGGGTAGGAGGGGAATAGGGTTTTTGAAGTTGCATCAGGCGCCTTGGAATATTGGGTCGCTTACTGGCAAGTCGATAGAATTAGTTAAAGTTTTGCATAGACATAAGATTAACATATCTTGTATTCAAGAGACCAAGTGGGTGGGAGCTAAAGCCAGAAAAATTGATGGGTATAAGCTGGGGTATTCGGGGTCAAGCAGGGCTACGAATGTAGTGGTATTACGGTTGATAAGGAGGTAATTGACTTAGTTATTAGAGTGAGGCGTAAAAGTGATCACATTATGGTTATTACAATAGTGGTGGGACCAAAAATCCTAAATATAGCTAGTGTTTATGCACCTCAAATAGGTTTAGCGGAGGATATTAAGAAGCAATTTTTGGAGGATTTAGAATTGGTCATTCAGGATGGACATCAGAGTGAGAAACTCTTCATAGGAGGAGACATTAATGGTCATATTGGTGTGAAAGCAGACGGGTATGATACGGCACATGGAAGTTTCGATTACGAGGAGAGAAACAATTGAGGGGTTTCTATGACTTTGCAGAGTTGCATATGATTTTTGTTGGTTGTAAACTCCTACTTTAAAAAAGAGGACCACTTGGTGACCTTTAAGAGTAGCCTCGCAAATACTCAAATTGACTACTTTCTTATTAAAGCGAATAAATAGGAGCTTGTGTAAGGATTGCAAAGTGATAGCAAGTGAATATTTGGGAACCCAACATATGTTGCTAGTGATGGATATAGAGTTCAAATGTTCGAAGTGGAAGAATAGTGTTGGAGATCCTACAATTAAGTGGTAGAACCTTACTAAGGAGAACGCTAGGAAATTATCAGAGATAATCAGCGACGAAGGGACCTGGAAGCAGGTAGAGGATGCATATACAATGCGGGAAGCAATGGCAGAATGTATTCGAAGTTCAGCTAAAGAAATCTTAGGTATATCTAGAAGAGGTGGTAGCAAAATGAAAGAAAGTAGTCTGATGGTGGAACGAAGAGGTAAAGAAAAAAAAAAGTCAAGGAAAACAATGAGGCGTACGCTGCTTTCGTTAAGAGTGGAACGGACGAAGATATTGAGGTTAGTAGATTTAGATATAAGTCAGCAAAGAATGTAGCCAAGAAAGGCATTACTGTAGCTAAGAGCATGACTTATGATAGGTTACATCAAAAACTAAAGACTAAGGAAAGTGAGAAGGAGGTCTTTAAGCTGGCGAGGGCTAGGGAAAGAAGAAACTGAGATTTGGGCGACGTCGAGTGCATTAAAGATGAAAATGGTAAGGTGTTGATTGAGGAGGCAAAAATCAAGGAAAGATGGCAAAGGTACTTTTCCAAACTCTTCAAACAGTGAAGTGTTGGAGGATTTTCGAAGTAGGAAACAAGAGAGTAGTGAGAGGTAACATGACCCTCGATTTTGCGAACCTATCACCAACGATGAGATTAGATAGGCCCTAAAGAAGATTCCAGGCAGAAAGACTGATAGACCAGACCAAATATGGAAGTGTGGAAGTATTTAGGTAAAGAGGGACCAAAGTGGCTAACAGAGCTTTTCAATGAGCTTTTCAATATTATTTTTAGGACTGCTATCATGCCCATAGAATGGACGCTTAGTACAGTCATCCCACTCTGTGTTTAAAAAAGCGCGGCCAGGCTCACAAAAGCCCGAAGCCCGACTTGGCGCCTTACAAGTGGTCAAGCCTAGCCCATTCTTTAAGCCCATAAGAGGCCGTGCTTTTTGTGCTTCAGACCAAGGTTCAAAACAGTCCAAGCCCGTGATTTATGGAAAAAGATCATGGGAGAGACTGAAAAGAGAATACACACCATGGAAAAACACAAATGTCTTTAGATTGACACTTACCTTTGCTATATTATTCGATTTTGGGTGGAAAGTAGAAACTATTATCTAATTGCGTGCAATTGCTTCAAGTATAGACTACATAGAAGAACCCTAATTTAGAAACCTTAATTTGGACGGAGGGTTGGCCGGAGTTGATGGCTTGTATTGTGTTCTAATGAAGACATAGTTGACTAATCTTTCCCCATACTTTTCCGACGATCGATCTACGACGGTCTCTCCCTATCTCTAAATGGTAAATATGGTGTCGCCAATAATATGGAAAGAATGATTAAAGAATATATTTCCCTTTCGTCCTAATAAGCTGTCAAATATTATTTCCTTCCCTTTTTTTCTCTCCTCCCTAAAATGCCTTCAAAGTTGATGAACCTAATATAAGATAGTATAGTATGGTTCACTATGATGTCCAATCACTTGTTTAATACTACCATCTAACTATTTGTCCAAATATGGTTTGGAAATGATTTTCAAGCATTTTTGTATAAAAGTGTACATCATGTTTAAAAAGCCTGCGCCTTCGCCTCGAAACCCGCACCTCGGGCCGAAGGACCCTTTGCGCTTTGGTGCGCTTCGAGCTTTTTTAATCTAAGATCCCACTGTACAAGAGCAAAGGTGATATCCAGAAGTGCAATAATTATAGAGCTATAAAGCTCTCAATAACACTATGAAGTTGTGGGAAATGGTGATTGAGAGAAGGTTGCGGAAGGACATTTTGATATCAGAAAACCAGTTTGATTTTATGCATGGTAGATCGACTGCAGAGGCGATTTATCTCTTTAGAAGGTGCATAGAAGTGTACAGGGATAGAAAGAAAGATCTTCACATGGTGTTCATAGGTTTAGAAAAAGCATATGATAGAATTTCGTATGAAGTGTTATGGAGATGCTTGGAGAAGAAAGGAGTGTCGCGTATATTCAAGTTATTAAGACTATGTATAAGGGAGGTAGGATGAGTGTTGGAACGCCAAGAGGGGGTTAGCAATGACTTTTCTGTTCTTATGGGCCTTTTTTAGGGTTCTGTCTTAAGCCCATTTCTTTTCACTTTATTTATGGATGAACTCATGAAGAGGATTCAAGATAGTTTACCATGGTGTATGTTATTTACGGATGACATTGTCCGTATTGATGACACCAGAGATGGAGTTAACAATAAGTTGGAGCGATGGAGGCATATACTTGAGTCTAGAAGCTTTAGATTAAACAGATCGAAAACCGAATACCTACATTGTGGCTTCAGTGAAAGAGAATAAGAGGGGGGAGAAGTCACCATTGATGGGTTGAAATACCAACTGTTGAGAAGTTTAAATACCTGGGCTCGGTAATTCATCAGAAAGGGGATATTGACAAAGACATTAACCAATGCATAGGGTTGGTAAAAATGGGAGAATGCTCATAGGCTCGGTAATTCATATAGTAGTTAGATCTATTGTGTTGTATGGCTCAGTGTATTGGCCAATAAAAAAAACACAAGTTCAATGGTTAATGGTAGCAGAGATGAGGATGATTAGATGGATGTTTAGGTATACAAGAGCAGATAGAATTAGGAATGAAGTAATTTGAGGCATAGTTAAGGTGGCTCCCATTGATGATAAAATGAGAGAGACTAGACTCATATGGTTTGGTTATCTGAAGAGGAGTGTGGATGCTCCTGTGAAGAAATGTAAAAGGATAAACATTCTTGAAAGTAGAAGAGGTAGGGGACGTCCAAAGATGAGCTCAACAAGGTGATTATGAAGGACTTGAAAACTTTAGGGTTGAAGGAGGGCACGGCTCAAGATAGGAGACTATGAGTCTATGACGGCATAGGATTAAGGTCCTGGATCATAGAGAGATAGCCTCGTAGGTGTCCTTTGGCAGCAATAGGATAGGATATGTCGTCGTGCGTTTCTAGATATTTTTTTTTTCCGTATGTCGTATTTGTCTGTAGGTAGTACCTTCATCGGGGAACAGACAATATTAGCCCACATCTGTTTGTTCAGATACTTTCCTCTGTGATGTTATCGTTATGTTGTATATAGTTACCGTCACATGCTTTATTAGCATTGCTTAGTTCATTCTCTGTTGCTTATCTTTAGTTTATACTTTAAAATGTTTTCAAAAAATCCTTTTTTGTGACTCTCCTGGAATCAGTCTCTCTACAGGCAGAGATGTCAGCAGTAGGGATAAGGTTGCCTACATTTGGATCTTCCCAAACCTCGCGAAAGTGGGACTCACACTGGGAGGTGTGTTGTAGTGTTATAGTGTTGTGGTGTTGACATAAGAGAAGAAAATATCATTAGTGATATAATGAGGATGTTGCTGTGGAAACACCAGTAACAGATTACAAAAAAAGTGCCATTTTACGGCCTCTTAGCTCATATGACGCCAGGGAATGAGATTTTAGGTGAATATTAACCTTGACCCTAGAACTCTAATTCATGTACATAGTTTCTACCCAAATGTTCCACACGATCAATATTTAGCAATGAAAAATCTAATCACTATAAACCAAAGAAAATATGCAGCAAATGAGATTTTAGGTGAATATTATCCCAAATAGCCCCTTGCATGATAGGCCAGTACTCAGTAGTGAACAATGACCATTCCCTTCAGCATACTTACCCTTAAGGAGAAGTTGAATAAGACTTATTTTCCCTTTATTCTTTTTTGGGGGGGGGGGAGGCAGGAGGCTACTGCACAAATACATACCAGGTAATCCATCGAGACCGCTCGTACTGAATGATGGGCTTTCAGACCAATACGTACAACTTTAGGATTGTAAGCACGGTCATTTTCATCGCGAACTCCTGCACATAATCAAAATTCACTTGATGATGGAATCGGTCAACAGCAAGAATATAAAATATCAGATAAAAGACTGCGTTAGCATCAGTGGTTTACAACACTAGAACAAAGCAACAAGGAAACCAGAGCAAACACACAAGAAACCCAAGAAAATAAATCATTGCCCTTCCATAAATTATTATGTGTACACCACTTTACCAGCACATAAAGAAGAGGAAAACAGAGTCACAGGAGGAAAGAAATTCCCCAGACTTTGGAAAAGGCCAATACCTGTATTAAGAACTCGCAATACAATCTCATCAAGGGCAGAGTTTGACGGTGCACAAACCAGCACACGTACACGATATTTACGACTAGAGTTTACAACTTCTGGTTTCTGCACATTATAAATTATTCAGAAGACAAATTCCAGAATAATCGTCATGTGAGCAAGACACTAGCAATTACCAGTTCGTTTCCAGTTATTGGGAAAAAACCATCATCACCGTCAACAGGCATGATTTCATCCCTTGGGTTGCTGTTGGTCAGCCACGGAGAAGCAAGCCGCCAAAGACGAGACCTGCATTATGAAAAATCAAGGTTACAGGAATTTATGATGAAATCATTCAGGCAATTGCAAACCAACCCCCTCTCCCAAGAAAAAGCGCAAGCACCCTCCAGCACCAGTCAAAAGCATCTTACCAACCATATGTGTTTTTCCCATGATAAATATTTAGGTTAGAAATGTATTAGTACACCTAAAATAGAAGTTAAAAGTGTACATAAGCAAACATATGCAGTGTTACATTATGTTGATATTACCACCATTATTTTTCTGTAGTCCTGATCAGACTTTAAGTAACCTTAACACCTTTTGAACTCATTATATATATATATATTAACTTAGCAGAGATAAAGTTACAAAAACACCTGGGATTTTGGGAGTAATAACAGATATTCTTAAGGCCAACTGACACCCACTTTTAATGACTAAGCTACCCAACCCCACCCCCGCAACCACCACAACCACTGTGAAGATATGTTACTACCACAGAGAACCTCATCATGGCTTTTATCTTGTTGGTCTAAGGACAAATATATTTTTCCCCAAAAAATATTCTGAAAATACCCTGATTAGCAATAATTCTTGGCACAGAACTGCATCCCTGTAATTAGAAAGTTATACTATAAAATCATACTTGTCTTTGTTAAATTATTAGAATCTGAAATTTCCTGATAATTAATAAAAAATGCTAGACTTTACATTTATTTATAAGCTTCAGATGTGAACCAGGGGGCTTAAAGTCACAAAGAAATAATGTACTTTAAGCATAATCAGTGCAGTTACAAATTCATGGATATGAAGCATAGAACAAAGGGAAATTCCCAAAAATAATAAAAAAGAGAATAGTTTGTTTCTTGGACCAAGATAAGCGGGGGCAAGACTGCATTCATTCGATCTCCCCAAGTCTCCTCAACTGTACCCGGGGGTTGGTATTCATTTGTTGTTACTGTTATTGTTGTTCTTGAACCAAAAAGATGAACAATATTCGTTACTCATGACATTGGACAAAATAGTTTATAGTGGAGAACGATTATTTTTCCACTCACTCTACCTGATGGAGCCACACTTTTGAAAACAAGGATTTGAGAAATGAGACTAAGTGACTTGATCCTAAAGGGATCGAAGGGAGGTTGTGTTAAGAATCTTAAGGAGAGATCACCAAGACAATGAATTACTGTGTTTTGAACCATTCCTCATTAGTATACAGGTCCATACCTGGGTTATAATTGCTGCTAACTAATGACTCTTAACTCTTATGCTTGCTGGAACGGGGACTTTAAGTGGCCAGCAGACGGTGAGATCTGGGGCCCCACATCTGGATGCTAGAATCCCCTACACAGGATATCTAAATGATCGAAGCTACAATGACAGAAGGACCAGTAAGCTTTGCGATTCATGCTGAAGGTCCTGTGAGAACACATTCTTAAAATGAACTGTGGATGATATGACGATGCTTATGTCTGCATATTCACTGTGTTGAGAGTGGAATTGACCACTAAGCATGTGATCTTCTCGTCGCCCACATCTCCAATGCAGGATCCCAGCAGCCAGTTGGATGTAAAGGCTCAAAGTTTGAGAAGCAACTCCTCCTTTTATCCTTCATAACAGTATGGTATTTATCATGCGGGCTTAGGGAGTATCACTAGTAGCTTAGAATTATAGCAAAATAATAAGAAACTTGGTGAACAATCCTTAAAATAAAGAGCACTTGCATTTAGGGTTATCACTAAAGATGGTAGTATAGTCCAAATTCGATGCAAATCTGATCCGAGACAAAATAATCCGATTCGAATCCGATAAAAAATAATCCGATTCGAATCCGATAAAAAATAATCCGATAAAAAAAAGTGAAATTATCCAAATCCGATCGGATCGGATTCAAATCCCACTCCGATCCGATCGGATTTGGATAATTTCACTTTTTTTTTAAAGATAGAAAAATCCTAATATCATAACCCTCAAAAAATCCGTAAAAGGTTTGCACTCTATGTGTAACACAATCTTCTTTGTTAACTAATTTCCTCTTCCCTCCCAATCGTCCTCTCGATCTCTCCTCATTGTCAATCAAAGTTGTACTTTGGGGGTGTTTGGTAAATAGCTTTTTGGAGAGTTTTTTGGCCAAAAAGAGCTTTTTTGACCAAAATTAGATGTTTCACTTAGTCAAAAAGTTAATTTAGGTGTTTGGTAGAATAGCTTTTTGGAATAGCTTTTTGGATCCAAAAAGCTAATTTGATTAGCTTTTTGGAAGAGCTTTTTGGGGAATCAGCTTTTTGTCTGACAACTTTGTTAGAAACAGCTAATTTCACCAAACAGTTTTCTACAAACAGCTAATTCAAACAGTTAATACAAACAGCTAACAGCTGTTTGCCAAACAGGGCCCTTCTCTCCTTTCCTTCCAACTATTGTACCACTCTCTAACCCTTTTCCTCTAAAGTGAATTCAGATTCTCTTTTTCCGGCACTTTTTTACTTTAACATATTGAAGTGTTTGATATGAAAAGTTATCTAACATTAAAGAGGTGTTTAACATTGCATTTACAAGTGAGCAAAAACAAGGTTGGAAATAAAAAAATTATGCAAACACTGAATAAAAATGTATAATCTTATTATATCCGATTATATCCAGATTTAATCTACTCCAAAGCCGATTCATATTCAATTTAACATCGAATCCGACGGAGTCGGATTTCAAATCCAATTATTAATATCGGATCTAGATGTCTATACATCCGATCCGAATCCGACCCGTTGCCATCCCTAGTTATCACTGTAGGGCTACCTGATAAGAACCTAAGGAAAACGTCAGTTGGACGTCTCTAAAGAAATGGCCTTCTTTGGACTTTGAGTCCGAGGTGACCTAGGGTCCACATTGGTAAATTACCAAGGGACTTCCCTGGCTAGCGTCGCACTTTTTCTTTCCCTTTTCTTTTTATCTTCACCTAATTTATCAAATTTCTTCTAGGACTAGTTTACCCACCTTTGATGCTCTCTAACATTATAACTCCATACCATCCTTGCATGTTTTTGTTTTGTACTTTTTTAGCTCCTTGACAAGGTATTTTAAAATGTTTTCAACTATATAAAACCAATTTTCACAGGTAATCACATACCAGGCCAAAAGTTGGACAAAAGAGGACGTTGCTAGGGAGTTGATCACAAACATGACTATTTCTTTAATCTTCCCTACAAAAACGGTGCAATGTTCCACACTAACCACGGACTATATCCGAGGACCAACACAAGTGTACTTCGCCAATACTCATACTGTACTTCTACAAGTGAGCATTAAAGTCTCAGTGGCGTTATCCAATCACTAGGGTCCCAACAAAGGACACCAGGGAAACCATAGGCGTAGAAAATTACAGGATTATCCAACCCTCCTCAGTTTCATCTAATCAAAAATAATTTTTTCCAAACCCAAATTCAAATCATGCTAAGGAAATTCTTGATATTTAAAAGAAGACTTTAAAAAAGGCAAATAATTTTTCAATATCAATAAGCCCAATGTTCTATTGATTCACTGTTACCCAACAATGGTTTTCCTCACAACAGAACCTGACAATGTAAGAGACAATAGCTGCTGCCCATAGACCGTAGTAAGAAATACCAAATCTTGTCAGACAATAAGTTAAAGCAATATTTATCCATATCCATGTATCAATATCTGTCCCTGGGTGAATGCGTGCAATTGTACCTAGGATAGACAAATTGCCACAGATAGATTATCATCTCTTCATTGTATAACTTTTAGCCACAGCAAGATCACACGAAGATTCTTTGCAGGATATTGACTAGTTCACAAAGCTTGTCTATTTACATAGGATATACCTCTACGCCAAGCCTACTGGGATCAAATAAAGCAGTACATCACCTAGTCTTAGCCATACTCCAGAAAGCATAATACTATCCTCTACAAGACAGGCAGACAGGCAAACAAAGAGAGAATTATCCAAAGATGTCAAGTAAAGGGCACAGCAAGCAACAAAACATACTTCTCCTCCATAGGCAATTCTGGCCCTCGCTTCATGTCACGCAGTTGATCCCTGCACGTGTAAAGCATTTGACTAATAGATTAACAAAGCCGATTGAAAATCAAAGGTTGAATAATGTAAGCTATCCACTATTGGCAACAGTGAGATAGTAAAACAATGTACAAGTGTGCAAACTACTCACTTCATGTTCATTCTTGCCGGAACAGAATGTAGAATAGCATTAAGAAGTCCCAGGATTGTTTGTGTCTTCCCTGTCCCTGGAGGACCCTATAGTGGACAAATTTAACCAAGGTGCAGGTAAACAAAAAAAGGAAAAGAAGAAATATACAAACGAATGTCATTGATAAGTTTTAAGCCTTATTCTACTGAGAACAGAAGTACCTAATAGCCTTCATCACGACCCCCTTCCCCCCCCCCCAAAAAAAAAAACACCAAACAAAAGTAAGCACGCCTACTGAATTGTTAATATCCTAAGATTTCATCAAATAATGCCAAAATTAAGGGAGCCCAGTGAGTTTATTGTCATTACCAATATTAAAGTCCAAAGTAAGAAAAAAGATGAGCAATTCAGCCAACTGAATCATTCAATCATCGAGGATGCTGGCGTTAATCAATAACTTGGATTGGATTGTGAATAACGTCTTGTGGCATAAAGGCATCCAACTTGCAAGTTCAGCATGCAAGGAGAATATAAGCGTCTTTTTAGGTTAAGGGAGATCATAATACAGTCCAAGAACATGAATGAAACCGGACCAAACTTTAGTTTTATGATTTGGTGTGATCTCCCTTACATCATAGTTGGTTTCTAAAACTCTTGAAAACCAGGAAAAACCGTAGATCATATAAATCATAATCTTCGCCCCAAAGAAAAAGA
>JAKOGI010000142.1:672500-685000 GCA_029747015.1 Carnegiea gigantea
TTTTCTTAAAAACACCTTTCAAATAAAGATCTCATACTAAGCCCATATCTCCCCCTTGATAGCACCCCAATAATATCGAAAAAGGCAATATTAAATCTGTAAAGAAAAAGCCTTAAAGGTCGACCTTCGCGATAAAGATTCTCATAGAAGTGAACCTAGCGCACCTGGCGACTTTCATTGCTGGATGCTGAGCGTAAAACTCACCATCCACTTTAATGCTATGAATGGCATCAAATTTTCTTATGCTATAGCCTATGGGTGACTCTATGAAAGCATATTGGGATCACTATCAAGAATCTAATGGTGTCTACCTCCTCGCTTCCTGTAAATGCCATCCAACTACACATCAAGGAAAGCTCTTTCTAAACTTAAAAACTTTGCACTCTCATCAAGCATGAGACAAAGTTGTTCATTTGCGTCCAACAGTTGGACTTCTTGACTTTTTTCCCACCGAAGAGGCCACCTTATTATCCAGGTGGCCAAAAACACTTCTACTCCACCCTATGAGCTTCACTTTTAGAAAATTCAACTTTTCAGCCTAGATGAAACTTGGTGAGCCGGGATCATTCTCCCAGAAGGAATTAACAAGGTTACAAGAACCTTCCACCTCCACATGTTTCCAAATTTAAATGGCCTCTATGAAATGTGAGCTACACCCACCAGAAGAATCATCCGAAAATGATATGAAGTGATCTTCGGCAAAACAACTTGATAAACCCCCCTAAAAGTGGTATCCCCAATTAACTGAGAACATAAAACGGGTCAATGAGATTACATGAATTAATAAAATCAAATACTCGCATAGCCGGAGTCAATCTTCCCTTAGAAGATCTTCCCAATGGAAATCTGATAACAAAGAAGTTGCCACCTAAACTCCACAAGATATCCCAAAGAGACATGAACAGCTTAAACTCCTAAAACAAAAGATACCTCATATTGTCATCACCACGATCGTAAAGCCCAATCCCCAATTAAACTACACAAAAAATTGTCCTTCAAAGATTTCAACCGACAACACACCAAGGATAACCCAATTCTAGAATCAGCTAGTTCCCAAACTTAAAAGTCACAAACAACAATAATGCCTCCTAATCAATCCATCGAAGGCAACAAAAGCCAATTAACCAGATGCCGGCCAATAAGGCTAAGTGCAATTAGATGACTGATAACTTCCATTTTAGAGGCTTGAAGAATAGTAACACCCCAACATTACCTTAACACCCACTTGACATTACTTGGAACTCGATCGAACTATTGAATGCCCTCACATTTTGAGAAATCACCTCAAGACTCTACCCCATGAGGCACCATCCTCTCCCCTCACTTGTTCTTCTTCACCAACATCATCTGCATTCATGTCTCCTTTCTTTCTAGTGGTTCCAAGAAAATTAGAAAAACAACCAACTCCCATCTCCTCACCTTCAATTGCTAAACACATTTTCTCATAGAAAAACAAAATGCAATAAGTCTGACCGTGTTGAGGACAAGAAGCTTCATCTAATCCATGAACTTCATCTTGAAAGAAACAGCTCCAGAATCACTCTAGCGAATAATGAGATTTTTCAACTAAGAAAAAGTCTATCCTAGGTTTCTGCTCTGAGAATAAACAATCAAATCCTCAGTAAAATCTTTTTGGTGAAAGATGTTCCAAGAAAGCATCATTAGTGGCTCTGGAAAACTAGAGAACAAAAAGAAGAACTACACTCCAAAGAGAGGAAGTTATCGAAGACATCTCTAAAGCGAAATCACACAACTGCACTATCCTTAGGCCTGGCCTTCAGAGTAGGAGAAGCTAAAGGAAGTAAGCCGTTAGCCTGAAAGGAAGACAGCTTATTCCTCCTGTGCCTAATTGTTAGTTTTTGCTCACCCTTCCAACACAGCACCTCATTCAGGGCAATAAGGAGCACATAGCCAAACCCTTTCCTTCCATAGGAGGTGCTTACCCCTTCTGAAACAATAACACAAGAGTTGACTTTTTGATGATGCAAGTCTTCTTATGCCCCTCAATCAACATCTCTTTGAGAAGCTTAGAAACCCCAACCCATGCATTTGGAAACTTCTGAGAAACTAATTATCCTCAATGAGACCACAGCTACCACATTCAAAAACATGATACATATCCCTTTTCCATTAGCCGTTGCGGCATTAAACACCTATTTCCCCTTCTGAAAGTTCTTGCCCAAAGGGGATCCCTCTTTCTAAAGACCAAACAAGAAACAAGCCATTTCTACTACCAATCATCTGAATTCCTCAAAGGTCAGTCTAATAAAGAACCTCCTGCCTCCTCCTCCTCCTTGATTCAGCAATTCTAACAAAGAACCTCGTCCTCCTCATACTTGATCCCCCCCCCCCTTCCCAAAAAAAAACCTTCCAACTACCACAGAAGCAAACGTACTGCAACCGCTAAAAGCAGACCCACAACCAAAAGCAACGCAGAAAAAATGCACCTCAAAGGAAGAATTCAACCCTTTCTGATGTTGAACTACCCCCAGAAATCTCCAGCCAAAATTCCAGTGGTTAAAAAACTTGCCGGGAACTTAAATTTCGACAAGAGAGACCCCAGCGGCAGCATGCAAAACCAATCAGTTCAAGACCCAACAAAAAAGCTAGGGGAGAAGAAGAAAAGGCTCAGGATAAAATTCCAGTGGTCGGAAAACTCGCCGACAAGAAGAGCATTGGCATTGACCGAGGGGCTAACCAACATAGCACAACGACAAGGACAAACCCACACAATACTAAACAAAGACAGAAGAACGAAGAGAGAGCAAACACCTATTAGAGAGGAAAGGACAACCGGTGACAAAGGTATCCGCACCCAACGAGACCTGGGACCAACGGATCCCAGGTGGACTTCCAACAACCATTATGGACACCTTATGCCGACTGGAGAAAAACTTGGGCTCTCAAGAATGTTATCAACCATATTCCAACCTTAACCATAAGAGACCCCTTTGCATCACCAGCTTTAGGCCTATTTTAAATGTGCATCTCAAAAAGATATGAGAATTGATCATTTGATTGATCCCCACCCCATATATTCATGTCAAAACAACACGTATAGACCCATTCTTTTGCTTCAAAGCACACTAAAGATCCAAACAACTCCAAATCCACTAGGATAAATTCTCGATAGACCATCCTACGAGCATAAGGACTATGCTTGCTCCTAACAATTGAACATTTCGACCAAACTTCACCTTGACATATTCTTTCACAAGGCATCCTCCTCTTTTCCAAACCACCAAAGCCCCTTAGGCTCAAGAGTTCCTATTGGAAAGGGCCGAGCATTACAGTTACAACTTACAAGATACATTAAAAGCAAACATTGCAGTTACAAGACACATTAGGGCCCCACGAAACATGATTATAAGGCTCAGTGAAATAACCCCAAACATTCAACTATTTCAAATGGGTGTGGTCATTCAATGCAAGACTAGTAAGCAAACCCAATGCTCTTCCTACTATCAAGGGCCAAGCCAAGCTAAGTATATATGATAAAAACACAACAGCCTAATCCGCAAATTGCTTAAGTAATTGCCTTTGATTGCAGCCAGTAGTCGATCAAGGTAATAGCATCAATAACCAATTTTCAGCAACTGCACAAACCACAAAATATCCACCATTTATACCCCATGCCCCACATACAAAAAGGATGGCTATAATGGACACCCTCTTACTGTTAGTTTGGCAACAGCAACCGAACAATGCAGCCCATAAGAGATGTCAATTTAGACAGCTGAAAACAAAAGTTCAAGAGTCAAAACTGTAACCTGAATTAGGACAAAAGGTTTCCGTGATAATCCTGCCTGGAGAAGAGACAAAAATCATCAGCTGTTCGTCAGCACGATTGCACAAATATAATACAGAAGCATTCTTTAGACAGATGAATAAAGCTAGGATGCTTTGCAAAGATTTTGGGAGCTAGATTACTCCCACCTCTTTATGTCACCTCCAATACCTTGTCACTTTGGCACAGGTAAAGAGAATACTCTTCATTGTAAACAAAAAGCACACAAAATAAATTAGAAAATCGCAAAACCTGACACCAAAGCTGAGATGCTTGACACTCAAACACAGATATGGCCTAGCCCAAGCAATAGCCTAGGAGACAAGTACGATTTTAGATTAAAAAAGCTTGAGGCGCACATACGGGCAAAGGGTCCTAGGGCCCAGGCCAAGGGCTTCGAGGTGACGGCGCGGCCTTTTCTGACGCTAGGCGCACTATTATTTACAAATAGTACGATTTTAGATTAAACAAGCTCGAGGTGCACAAACAGGCAAAGGGTCCTGGGGCCAGGCCAAGGGCTTTGAGGTGAGAGCACGGGCTTTTCTGACATGAGGCGCACTATTATTTACAAATACTTGAAAATCATACCCAAACCATATTTTGGACAAATAAGTCAGATGAAGGCATCAAGTAAGTGACTAAACATCATTATAACTACGAAAAACACCACAAACAATTTAATATTGGTAAAGACTCTAATTTCAATCCTTAATTTTCATATAACATAAGGTTAAAAACAATTTTGTAAAATATGCGAAAAAATTAGAGAATGTCATTATATTAGCACACTCTAGTTTCAATCCTTTGGTTTTTTTTTTTTTAATTTGATAGAATTATCATTCCAATTTTAAACACACTAATTCCATTATTATTGAAAAATTTTACTCCTGTAGGGAATTCATATAAGGAAAGAATCCTACAAGTACGTACAGTATATATTTACAAATCAAAAAGTGAAAAAAGGGAGCAATTCAAATTGCACAAATAAATTTGTTAAGAAAAGATACCTTGGCTAAATAAGACCCCCAATTTCTCATTTAAAAAAAATATATCCTAAAAGATTACCCTCCTCTTTTAACTTTTAAGTAATTTCCTTCCATATGCCCAGCTTCTTAACTTTTCCAGGCCCACACACAAAGACAGAGACGACATGCTCAGACATAGTTAAATAATTGATATTTAACTGTTGTCGCCGGACACTGATAGCCACTGGCCAGTTCCGGTGACCAAAGCCCACCAGGAGGCTTGTCTTCGTTGGGTGACAAAAAGCCCTAATGCCCCAACACCAACCTCTATCAATTCACCCCCTAATTTTCAGATCTAGGGTTTTTCCACAAAACCTCTAGATTTGAAAATACCCTCTATACACAATTTTTGGCCGGCAATCAACAACAGATTCATGCACAATGATCTGTATATGCTCATGGAGTGGTAATTATGTTTAATTTTGCATATTTGTTTGAAATTCCTTGAGGCGACGCTCACTTTGCGCTACCCTTGAAGCACACTGAGGCACGCGTCTTGCTGACGCTTTCTGGTGGGCTGTGCCTGATGGTGTATGAAGCGCTGAGGTCCGCGCCTTACGCCTTTTTTGCGTCTTTTTTAAACTAAGAGTGCGATCACAAAAGAACAAGGACTTATTATATGCTTACACGTATGGCCTCTAATTGGGATTCATTATGATTACTTTCAATAGACTCCATCAGCTTCCGAGGGATCTCCCATGCAGAACGAGTTGAATCAGCAGTAGAGTCTGCAGCCTTCAAGATCACATCCCTGAAGGGTAGAGAGCCAATTGACCACATAGCAACAAATTCACGAATGATGGTCGATAAACTGCAAACCTGTACCAACACTTCAGTACATTAATAAAAAGGCATCCACCAAAAACCCTAACACATTTGGCAACAAAAACATTTCAATGAGATATCTGAGTTCCCTTAACCTTCGATCCCTTTTGCTGAATGAATAACTATGAATGAAGATAGGCCATTTAGAATTTCCTCTCAACTTGGTCACAAGAAGAAGCAAAGAGGGCCAAAAAAAACTCAAACACAAGAAAAATTGTGTTACCAGCTAAGGGTATTTATGGCAATTGTGAATAACTTTATGACTTTATGTTCTTTTACATAAACCATGGTTTTTATTACCGTTTGGTTCCAGAAAAATATAATTTATAAACATAAGTTTGCTCCCGGCAAAGTGTAGATGATATGCTCACTCAGCATGAGGTTTGCTCATCCATCACTCTTCGAAATGATGCAGCTGCTTGGATAGTAATTGCTGTATTTTGGGAAAATAAAAGTACAACAATTAACTAGATGGTGACATTGTACCATTGTACAATAGTTTTGTTATTACATAATCATGTAACCTTTTATGAGAATTTTGGTAGTGTCCGTACTTGTACCCCACAGATTTGTATTGTATAGGGAATGATATCCTCGGTGTATGGAGCAAAATATCATGACAAAGCCAGTATTATGCAACCAATTTTTCAGATGTAAGCTTCTTGATAAGGAATCAAGACAATAGGAAAGCACTGTTGAAAAACTTCATATATCACCCTTACAAAGCATAAGTACTCAAATTGCAGAATAGTTATCTGATTTGGGATTTTAAGATAATTTACTGAAGTTGTAATGGAGAGGGGAACAGACTTAGGAATAAAGATGCTGAAGGTGGCAAGTCTCACGAGAGGGCAAGATATTAGCATATTATAGCATCTTAGCAAATGAGGAATATAGGGTATTTCGCAGCTATTTCATTAAATTGCACAGGTATATGTCAGGATACCTTTACGAGTCTATTTCTGTTATTTATGCAACATCTTTTTCTTGGCAAATAAGATACAGTTTAAGGTCTGAGGTAAGCTTGTTTCCCAAGGATTTTTAGGCCTATATGAGCATAAAGAGTTGTTTAGGTGTTTACAGATATGAATTAAAATTACAAAATTTCTAGCAACTTATTGCTTTGCCATAGCCGTGTAACTCATGGTTCCTTGTTGGTGGATCTCTTACAGCCCCTAAGCAGATCTCCCAGGTTTTCCTGGGTAGATTCCAGAGAATTACATTGCTTTTTTTTGATAAGGAAAAAAAGTAAAATATATTAAACTGAAGAAGGTACAAAGGGATGGATGCAGCAGGCATCCTACAAAAGGATTATGTACACCCAAGATGGAACCTATCCACAAAATCAATTGCGTCGAAAGATGATTCACAAATAGCCCAAAAAATCGCATGTGGGATCAATAAGACGCTTCTCTCTTTAACTTTCCTACCAGAGGCACCCTCCCAAGCCAAAAGATGATTCCTCACAGAATCCGAGACAACCTAGGATACTCCCAAGCAACTAAAGGATAACTCCCACAGAGCCCTTGCAAATTGACAATGCAGCAGTAGGTGATCAGGAGACTCCAAATCGTCTTTGCATATAGAACATCTGTTCACCAAAATAATTCCCTTCTTTTGTAAATTATCACATGTCAGAATACTCCCATGCGAAACTTCCCACAAAAAAACCGACACCTTCAAGGGAGCCAAACTCTTCCAAATGATTTTCCAAGGGAACCGCCCCAAAAATCTAGACTCCATGGCAAAGGTAGAATTAGATAGAAGCTTCAGATAATAAGATTTAACAGTGAAAAAACCTTTAGAGTTGAGATCCCAGGCAACCACATCAGGTAAGTCCTGAGGTGAAATCTCACTCAACTTACTGAGAAAGGTGGCAAGCAAAGTGTCATCCACCAAAGCATCACGGATGAAAACAGGAGACCACACGATAGTGCTAGGCCCACGTTGGCAATAATCTGCAATAGTAGCATCTCTATTCACCGTAAGCACATAAAGAGAGGGGAAGCTATCTCGCAGAGGCCCCTCCGTATACCAACGGTCGTGCCAAAACAAGATAGAAGAACCGACACCAGCCTTAAAGGAAAAATGATGAAAAAATCTTCCCTATCCTTTGTGAATGAACCTCCATAAACTTTGCCCATACGCACCACTTGGTTTGGATGGATACCATCCAAGACCATTATCCCCATATTTGCTCCTAATCACCCTTCTCCACAGGCTATCCTTCTCATTCATGTACCTCCACAACCACTTGCCTAGCAATGCTTCATTGAAGAGTCTAAGATCTCTAACACCTAATCCCCCTTCCGGTATGGGATTCTTGATAATATTTCATCTAACAAGATGAAATTTGAAGTCACTACCAAAAGACCCCCAAAGAAATTTTCTCTGAATAGCTTCCAACTTATTAGCTTCCAACTTATTAGCCACTGGGACTGATAAAGGGAAGAGTGAGAGAAAATAAGCTGAAATGCTCGACAAAATACTTTTAATAAGCGTCAGTCTCCCCCCTTTGGAGAGATATTTTGATTTCCACCCAGATAGACTTCTCTCAAAACGCTCGATCACAGGTGCCCAAATGGATTTATCCTTAAATTTTGCACCAAGAGGAAGACCAAGATAGGATGTTGGAAAAGAATCAGTAGAGCATCCTAGAATCCCTGCAAGCAATTGAATATTGTCCACTTGCCCAACTGGTAATATAGAGCTCTTTCACATATTGACTCTTGGCCCAGACACCGCCTCAAACCAAATAAGAATGCCACGCAAATTCACCATTTGCTCGCAATCATTATCACAGAAGATAATCGTATCATCAGCAAAGAGTAGGTGGAAGACATCAGTGGAAGATTCATTCAACCGGCCTACAGAGAAACCAAAAATAAGCCCTCTGTAGCAGCTGAATTAACCATCCTTGTGAACACTTCCATCACCAATAAGAACAGAAGAGGGGAGATAGGGTCACCCTGGTGCAACCCTCTAGAAGCAGAAAAGAATTAAGAAGGGGAGCCATTAATTAACACCGCAAAAGAAGCAGAAGAAATACAATGGCGAATCCAAGCAGTCCATCTCTCCCCAAACCCCATTCTTCTCATCACGTAAATAAGATCTCAATTGATATAGTCATATGCCTTCTCGATGTCAAGCTTACAAATAACACCCAGCTTACCTGACTTGGTTCTGGAGTCAATAGCTCGTTTGCAATGAGTACTGCATCCAAAATCTGCCTGCCCCCAACAAAGGCGTTCTGATTCTCAGAAATGAGACCCCCAATTATACATCTCAACCTACGAACTAACACCTTTGAGAGCAACTTATAAATACACCCAATCAAACTAATTGGGAGATAATCCTTGATATTCTGTGCATCATCTCTCTTCGGAATAAGCTCTATGAAAGTAGCATTAAGGTTAGCCACAAATTTCCCATTAGTGTACAACTCCGAGAACATAGTCAACACATCCCCTCGCACCGTACCCCAATTTGCTTGAAGGAAAGCCATAGTCATTCCATTTGGGCCAGGCGCCTTATCCGCACAACAATCATGTAGAGCTCTAAGGACTTTTTCTTCATCAAATGGCATCTCAAGAACCTCTATGGCAGAGGTAGATAAAGAGGGCAACGATAAGCCTTCCACTTTCAGCCTCCAGGGTTCAGTTTCAGAAAATAGCTTCTTGTAGAAGCCATGTATAGAGCTTTTCATACTTTCAATTATTTCATAACGATTCCCCTCAATCTCCACCCCTGGCATGAGGTTGAACTTCCTGTGTAGATTGACCGTTCTATGAAAAAACTTTGTGTTGCGATCCCCCTCTCTAAGCCACAGAGCCCTTTACTTTTGCCTCCAAGAAACTTCTTCCATGTGCAAAACCCTTGCCAACTCCTCTCTTGCCTCCCTCCTTTGGTCTATTTCATCACTACTGAGACTATCAGATTCTTCTTTCACATCAAACGCATTAACAGAATCCAGTAGTTTGTATTTCCTTAAGTTAATATCCCCGAACACTTCTTTGTTCCATTTCTTCAACTCCTCTTTAACCAACTTAAGCTTTCTCGCAAGCACAAAACTAGCAAAGCCTTCAACTTCCACCTCTTCCCACCACTTTTTAACAAGGTTAGAGAACCCCTCCACTTTGAGCCACATGTTCTCAAATTTGAAAGGAACATTCCCCGTCTCCAACTTGGCCCTCTCTAGAGTTATTGGGAAATGATCTGAGAGAGGCCTTGGCAATATAGTCTGAAGTGAGTCTGGGAAATGTTCCTCCAAGTCCAAAGAAACCAAGAAGCGGTCCAACCTCGAGCAAACAGCTTCCCCACCACTCCTAGACCACGTATAATCACCCCCATGCAAAGGAAGATCCACTAAAGCAGCATAATTGATGAAGTCATGAAACTCCAACATAGTATTCATTGGACATAATCCCGAACTCCTTTCTTGAGAATATAAAATTTCATTGAAATCTCCCCCGATACACCATGGTCCAGAGAATTACATTGCTTACCTACTGTTTTCTTTTATTTTCCCCTTATTTCTCATCAATCCCTAAAAATCCCATAAATTTCCCAATTTTTGTCCACCATAAATTTTTGTCCTGCGTCACGCTGGCCGATACTACAGGAGAAGAATCTGTTACCATCAGTCAACTACCTTAAAGATGCATTTGGCAAGAATTTTACAATAACTTTTTGTAAAAATTTGGTCAACTTTATCTCATTACAGTGTTTGGCAAAGAACTTTAGGGAAGAACTTACTTTCCTGAAAGCTAACTTCCATAATTTTGAGTAGTTGGGAGGCCAATTTTCATATCAACTTTTAAGGGAAGTTGGATTGTCATCGATGAATTTTCCTAAAGTTCAAATTTACCCCTAACTTTTTAATTTTAATTCTAATCAAACCCCATTAATTAATGTTGTCAAACAGTTACAGCTCAGCCACAATACCACTAAAACTCAGCCATAGTCCAGCTACAAGCTTCCCAAACCCAACCTAAATCTCCCAAATTAATCTTTCAATAAAAAATCTCCCTGTTGAATAATCTGTACTACTAGGAGAGAGCGAGAAACAAAATGTCTTGAAAGAGCCTCCTCGGACATTGACGACAACAGGATCAAGATTTCTCTGTTGTGGGCTAATGGAAATCTTGATATTTTCCTTTTGATGTGACTAAATCTGAAGAATACTATCTACTGTGGATATATGTAGTGCTCTTGAAGAATGCTTGCTGAGCATCCATTCTTTTAGATCGTAACATATACAATACAGTTCATTTTCCCCTCATCAAAATTAGTTGGCGGTTTCTGTTGGAAACGAAGTGAAGCTTGGTGATGCAGTCTGCCAAAAACACTACATAAAACAGTATTCGAGCTAAGAATGAAGTTTGGTCAATCATCAAGGATTATTAACAGAAAGCATTCACAATGAAATAGAACTGCTCTTTCTCTCTTCTAGAGAATGGTGCCTCCCCTCACAATTGCATTCATAGTTGCTCTTCCACTAAATCACATCCTCCATAGAAAAACTTCGTCTGCATAATGAGTTCCACAAACATCAAAAATGTTAAAACATTGTAAACAGACAAAAATTTGAGTAAAAGAAATCACCTTTGACCCGTACCAAAGAATGTTAGAATCACAGAGACGCAAACGTATATTGTCAAGTCTTGGAGTAGGTTGTCTTTCATGAATATTAGTTCCCTTAACCTCTCCATCTAGGAACATCCTAAGCCTAAGAGAAGCTCCCTGCCGATGTTCCACCAATGCAAATGCATATGCACTAGGGAGTTTCTTCACAGCCAGGTCAATCTGCCAAGTTAAATGGTTCCTCACATTTGGTTAAGAATGCTGGAAGCAGGAAAGGAGATGAATGCAACTGATAGAATGAGACAAGTGTCCAATGTCACTATCCACATTGAACATTATCAAGCAAGTGATGGAGATAAAAGGCAATGCAAAGCGAGGAGAAAAGTAAAACACCTTTTCCCTAGACAGTAGCAACAGATCATTCTGAGATACAGATTCTCCCTCATCTGCATCGTAAATTACAACTGGAAAATAAAACCCATCTGAATCACTACATTCCTTCACCACACATACTTTTTGTTCCATGACTGAGGTCCCTGTTTATTCCAGAAAAAAAATATATAAATATCACAAGAAGCACATATACTTCTACATCTGAAGTCTGAGGATTCAAACAGAATGAGTTCCCAAAAAAAAAAAAAAAAAAAAAAAAAAAAAAAAAAACAAGGAGTACCTTCATCCTCATCTTTGGCTTGGACAATTTGTGCTTTAACTTCTTCAAAGAGAAGAGGCTCAAAGGTTGAAAGGTAATCATCAACATCTGTAAATGTATCCTTCACTTCTTTAAGACCAAAACCACTCACTTTATGCAACTGTTTGCTAGATTTCTGCATTCAAATACACCCATAGGCATGAACATGTACCAATCGTCCAAGCTAGTAAAAGCTTCAATAGAATAGTGATATAGAGTGATACAGTGATACCAATAGACCACTTTCATACATTTCAACAGACTAAGTAGTCTATAATACATGAGATCCAACCAAACAAACCCAAGATGGAAAAGACGTCACAATGTTTCATTACAACACAAATCCAAATCCAATACCCCAAAAATTCTGCCACCAGGTAGGGTGTGGGAGGGTCTGATGTAACAGCCTTACCCCTAAATTGCAAAAATTACAGAGAGATTAGTTCCGTTATACCCTATATTTAAAAACCACGAACAGTCTACTACTCCAAAGAAACAAAGCAGAAAAAGTTTAGAGAGGCATTTTGCTGTAGTCCGCAACAATGCAAGCTACAAAAATAGTCCAAACTTGCCTTTTTCAACTATAGAT
>JAKOGI010000142.1:692500-702500 GCA_029747015.1 Carnegiea gigantea
CCATTATGGATGATTATTTCCACCACGTGTGTAACCACTATTGTTCAACTTAAGATGCTTGTAAAAATGAATAACGTTGCATTTAAATGTTGTCTTAAAATTGTAGTATGTGTTTTTAATTATAATGATTAGTTGGTGATCAAGATCTTCTTATGACGATCATTCCAATTAGGTTTGGTGATTATTTGGGCACCAAAAGTTTTCAATTAAGGACTCCTAATCACTTAGTTTTTACTCATAATTAAGATTATTTTTTGAGTTTTATTTGACTTTGCACTTTTTATGGAAAATAAGGGTCAATGAATTAATGGGCATGAAAGACAAGCAATAAATAGATAGTGACCAAGAAACTCAACTCGAGTTAAAATAAAGCACATTGGGCCCACTCAAATCTCTTTGCACAGAAGCTTATCTTTCAGGCCCACCATGTATGAAAGAAAAAATATCCTGCCCTTCCTAGCCTTAGATGATTTGCATAAAAGTCCAACCTCTAATCCACTCAAATCTCTTTCATGAAACATGCCCAACCCAACATGTGTAAAAAAGAAAAAAATGGGGAAAAGGAGATTGAGAGAGTAGTAGCATGTATGGCCCAGTCCAATTTTTGTCTCTGTCCAACAGCCAGTCCACACATGTCTCGTTATCTTACCACTCCGCCCAACCTAAGTAGAAACCCACATGCATGTTTCCAAGCAGCCCAGCCTACACATAGTCAAAGCCTACAACTCCAAATTCAGCGTCTTCCAGACCTAACAGTCTGGCCTATCTCATTTGGTCCAGCCCATTTTGCCTTGCTCTCTAGCTATTTAACTGCAGTAAAATAAAAGAAAACAATAGAAAGAAGCGTCATAGCCCAATCCAATACAAAATCCCTCTCCATTATCATCAACAAACCAAAAAACAGTAAAAACGGAAAGAAAAAGTCCAATTACGTGTCAGGCCCAAGCGCAGTGCAGATCTTTCTTTCCCCTTTCAGTTTGGCCCAATACAGTAGTCTAGGAAGCCGACTCAGCTTAGGATTCACTGATTTTGGATGGTATCATGAAATCTAAGAAAAGATGGTGGATTATGAGCATAAATTGTTAATTGGGTAGAGTGAAAGAAATTACTTGAAAGATAATATTTTTTTTTTTTTTTTGTTTGTAATTAGAAAAGTAGGAGGGATTTAGTGGCAGCATAGAGGTCTTGGGCACCTTGTGAATCATCAATTCATGTCTTAATTCTTGCATTAGTTTTAGCAAGTTTAAAGGTTATTGTATTGTATGAATTCTTCCGAACTGAGTTTAATTTTAATTTCTTATTCTAGTTTGAATTTAATTTTCCTAGTTCTAGAGTTAGTTTCAGTTTTTCTAGTTCTGGTCTCAATCCAAGTTTTCTACTTTAGTTTTAACTCAAGTTTTATGGTTTCAATTTTAGTTCAATTTTTGTCTTTCCAAAAATTCTCTCATTCACAGGTTCAACTATTACTACTTCTTTGGGTGGATGGTGGTTATTGAAGTCTTATGGTGATCACTTGTTTAGGGTTCAGATTATCTCTATTGGTTCATCTAGCAGTTATGGTTCAAAATTTTTGCTATTAATTTCAAGCGGGCAAGGTAATCTCTTTCTTCCCTCTTTAATTGTGATAGTTTTAATTTCAATTTCATCCTTTATGTTCGGATTAGATTATTGTGAGGTTCTTTGCTATTATTTCTAGTTAATTTTAGTTGGATTGTTTGAATTAGGTTGGTTCAGTAGTACAGTTCTAATAATTAAATTCAAACCATCTCTGTGGATGACTTGTATAATGCTACAACTGCGGCTACACACTTGTAGCTTATTTTTACAGTTCCTGATATACAACAAATTTTTCGACGCCATTACCGGGATGGTGTTGACATTGTTTACTAGTTTAATTGTTAATTGCTTTCAATAGTAGTCATAGTAATTTAGTTTTTGTTATAGTTTCAATTGCCGACTGTCTTTGCTTTAATTAGCTTAATTTTGTTGTTTCTTTTTATTTTAGTAGTTGTTTTAATTTAGTTGTTTAATAGTGGGTCTATTTACTTTACTAGCTTTAATTGTTTAATTTAGTTGTTTTCATTTGGTAGTTTAATTTAGTTTATGTTCATCCATCTTTCTTACCCCAAAAAAAAAAAGATCTTTACTGCTTTTAAAAAACAAAAAACCAAAAAAATTGATTTCCCAAGTTATCACCTTTAAACACGATGGGTATTGTTCTTTGTAATTCATTACTTTTTATTGTCAAATATGCTTAGATCAATTTTTTTACCATAATAGATTTCCTAAATTATCAAGCTCAATTATGCGTAAAGAGATAATCATTTACGTATTTTTTAGTAACATGTTAAAATTTGTTTTATCAAACACCGTGCAAAGCACGGATCTATACTAGCATCGTAGTATAAATTAACTGACAACAATTACATGTTAGGTCATATTATTTTTTAGGTTAAAAATGCATGCACATAATGTTAATTATCAAATAGGCAAATGATCACTTCGCCAGAGACATGATCCTGTGTGGAAAATTGTTGACAAGTACTTGCACTTGTGCGTTTGTGCATTGATAGGACACAACCAAACAACCACAGAGTGATACACTATATTTTCAATCTTTCTAATAATTTTTTTATTGAAAGGTCAACTATACATCCAATTTATTGAGCCCCAATATAGAAAAATCTAATGAACCTTGTACAAGTTCGAGGGCCTAATCCATAAATACCCAGACCTAAAAGTCTAGTTGGAAGTCATATGCATTTCCACACCAAGGGAGTTGCAAGTTATATGACTCAATTTCACGACCACTAGTTTAGAAGGTCACTACTATGCCAAGTTGTCAGCTTTCTGACAGTTTGGATTTCTAATATAAATACAAAGAAAAATTAACCAAAAATATATGAGGCAAAATCTTGAATATTTTTAAAGGGAGCCCTGGTGGATTGTACATCACTCTCTCTCTATATATATTCCAAAAATTTTTAACTAATTAATCATGAAATGGGAAATGGATAAGCGTTTCTTTTAGGCTTTGTTTGGTCCTTAGAAAATTTGATGAAAAGAAAAGTTGAAGGAAAAAAATGTGAAGAAAAAAAAAGTAGAGAGAAAGTAAATTTTTTCCTCTTGTTTGGATTAAGGAAAAAATACAAGAATTTGAATATTGATGATTTACTTGAATCATGTTGATATCGTTTAAGTAATGTAAGATTGGAGGAGGTTGAAAATTCTTTTGGGTACTTTTCCCAAACTTTCCTCACAATTTTATGAAGAAAATTTTATCACTTGTTTCTAACAATTTTTTTCACCTAATTTTCCTCCAAAAAGTTACTTTTTCGAATTTTTTTCTTTCCACCAAATTTTTCACGGTCCAAACGGAGTCTTAAAGTTCTTATTAGATTACAAACTAACTTATTCTTATAATATATCGGAATATAGAAATAATACTGTATTTGGGAGTTCATTGTTGGAAATATTCATGAGTAGTCGGTTACATTGAACGTGCTAAAGTTCATCACATTCCTAATAATGCTAGGGCAGAAAATGATTGTATCTCATCCTTATCCAAGCATGTCAAAGGCAAAAGATATGTTGATTTTGTGCGGGGGGAATAAAACAAGGAACGTAACATGCAATATCCATAATCCATGGCAACCCATTGGCTCAATTGGCCCTTTTATGTCATATGTCATATCTTTCATTTTCTCAATTCTTCACTTCTTTTTTAATTTTGAGGGTTTGAAGGATAGAGGTGAAATACAAGGGCATTAAAGTGGATTGAAATAGGTTGAAGTGGGTTAAGGCGGGCTGAATTTTTTTATATGATGGGTAAAAGTTGATTAAAATAGTAGAAAATAGGTTGAAGTGAGTTGAAATTGATTGAGGTGAGTTGAAGTGGGTATTTTTTATTGAAGTTGTTGAAGTGAATTGAAGTGAGTCGAAGTGGGTTGAGATTGATAAATTGGAATTTACCAACGAAAAGAACATGACCTAAGTTAGTAACTGGTCTCGAATAAGACCCTTTTTTTTGAAAATTTATTATTAGATACAAAAGTTATGTTGTCAAATATTGTACTTATTCTAGGTAAAATTAATTGTTTCACAATAATTAAAGTATAAAATGGTTTAACTTAAGAATTTATATGCAAAGTGTGCTCGTTAAATTAATCAAAACAACATTTCATTTTCAAACTCTTAAATCTCTATTGAGTGTTGTCACCAACTCCCCAATCTAGTGCTGGCAAAAAGTTGTCCAACCCAAATACTCAATTTGTCCAACTCAAAAAACCGGGTACGGTCATGAATTTTTCGTCCGAATTTTGAATCCGGACACGACAATTTTTATATTTATATTGTCCGAATCCAATTTTGACCCGAATTCACCTTTCTCCGAATTGTCCGACCCTAAAAAGCCATATATTAAATATCAATTTGTCCAAATTTTGACACTATCTAATTTATTCAATCCAAATTCGACCTGAACCTAAACTTTTGCGAGCGCTACCCCAATCTCCATGGCAAAAATGGGCACATGTATACTCGGCCGCCAAACTCACTCCTACCATGCATTTTTGCTTCCAAGCGTGACTACGCAACACCCCCCCCCCCAACACCCGCCCCCAAAAAAAAAAAAAAAAACCCTTTGCTATTAGCAAATTAATGACACAATTTTCAGATTTTTTTTCACATAATGCGAGCTAGATTGAATTATATTTTTTCTATTTCATGTTAATTAGTTTATATTGTAGGTAACAAAATGGGGTCATCGTCAATATCAATGTTTTATGTCAATTATTATATTTTTGTTAGTGTAAATATAATTTCTCTAATATTATTATTGTTGTGTTAGTTAGATGTGAATGTAATGGATTATATTTACAGAATTTTTTTAATTGTGACACCATATGTGTGTATGGGTTTTTAAATTTTAGTTACAAATTATAGATTGGTGCAAATTAAATTTTTTTACAACTAATGTACATTTATATCCACAATTGGATATAGAAATTTGGACTAGGATAAATCAAATCACTTTTCCTAACTCTATGCCTTTTTAAAGAAAGGATCATTTCAGATGCTATAGGATTTATATCCAAAATTGCTTATTTGGGGGTGGGGGGAGGAGGATGCATTTTGTCGTATTGAAAGTTCATATACATATTGCCTTTTTTTTGGGAGGGGGACTTTGATTGTCGGTTTGTTAGAGTTCGATCCTCTGGTCAGCCCTTCAAAAGTAGAAGTCTTTTGACACAGGTTTTTTCTCTATCCAACAGGCTAAAACTTGAAAATCTTGCTTGAACTGGTGTTGAATTTACTAAATTAACGTATATTGGATCATAAACAAAGTACTTATCTAACATATTCATTGAAAATTCATTGACTTGAAAAACCTAAGGTAATTGAACAAGTTATTTTGCCCTTGCAACTTTATTTCGTCTTTCAATAGCATTGTCAATTCATTCTTATTCCCTTCTCACACACCAACGGTTAATAACCTCCCTCCTTCAAAAAGATCAAAAAAAAGGTTTTATTTTTTAAAGCAAAAGGATAAACACCCAGAAAACCACCCAATGGGACCAATTTGGTTCTTATAAATAAGCACACTATCACAGTGTATCTTTGCACAAAATAAACCAAGAAACAAGGGGCAAGACAAGAGGGGCAACCAAACATGTCCTTAACAACAAGGACAGTTTTCTCAACAGGGCAACAAGAGACTGCCATTAGGGTACCCTTAGAACTACATGGTGTCCCATTACCACCCCCAAAAACTACATTGCAAAAACTCAGAGACAAAGTGTCAGAAATTTTCTTCCCAGATGATCCTCTTCACCAATTGAAGAACAAAAGTTTTAAGACAAAGTTGATATTGGGTCTTCAATACTTCTTCCCTATATTCCAATGGCTTCCTGGCTATGGCTTCGACCTCTTTCGATCCGATCTCGTTTCTGGGCTCACCATTGCTAGCCTTGCCATCCCACAGGTGAGCATATTTTTCCCTTTCTCTTGATGTAGGAAACTTGGACATGGCAATTGGTTTCTTGGTCCAAGGTATTTGGTAGTGTGTCATTGAACTTGCAACACTACTAGGTGGTATGTGCATGTTATTTTCTTGTGTGTTTTTTTTTTTTAATGTTCAAATATCGACTGTTTCAATTGAAATATTCTTAAAGATTGTACTAAGAATATGTTTACTTAATCCATTTGTAGTATTCTTTTATGCACAAAATAAAGTGAAAATTGGATAAATATGAGACCTATAACCAATTTCGGCCTACCATCATAATATATAATTGAATTGGAACGTGATGCTTACGCCTTACCAATTTTTACTCCCTATTTTGGCCGTAATTCATTTGCTACATCTATGTGTAGGTTTTTCTTACCACACCGAATTTTTAATATTGGAGATATATACGTATTTCATATCAGACTAATAAGTCGCGGAAGGCATACGCACGTCATACATGCATATGTGCGTAATGTACATGCCATTACCCACACCAAGCTTAAGAATGGCAATATGTACTTTTGGCTGCCTAAAGTTAGGGAAGTTTATAGTCTTCACTCGCAGTACCTACACTAGTTGTTTGAAAATGCCACATGACACTTTTAACGGTGGTTCAGCTTAGCTTTCTAATTCTTAAGTAATTAAAGTTTGAAAAGCCTAGTTGGGAAAAAGACACTTGGAAATTAAAACATTGAAAAAAAAAAAATCCAGCTTATTAAATTTGAATTGGTCAATATTCTAGTTGTTGGGCACTAGTTAAATTATGCCCCAAATTTGATCAATTTGCATTGTTTCTTTCATGGCAGGGTATTAGTTATGCAAAACTTGCAAACTTGCCACCCATTATTGGTTTATGTGAGTATACCCTCTTAAATCTTGTTTCTTATGAAAAAATAAAAATCATCATCTCTCCTACGAATTAATTTTGAGTCCCATCATTTTTTTTTGGGGGGTTTTGCAGATTCAAGTTTTGTACCACCAATTATATACTCTGTTCTGGGGAGCTCTAGGCATGTTGGAGTTGGCCCAGTTTCAATTGCATCCATTGTTATGGGTGCAATGCTAAGTGAATTTGTCTCCCCAACTGATGATCCTGACCTCTATTTGAAACTTGCTTTCACTTCTACTTTGTTTGCTGGCGTATTTCAGGCCTCCTTGGGCATATTCAGGTATAGACAACTTTTGAAATTCCATCCTCTTTTAAAAAAAGAATCGAAAATTTTCTGTTTTTCTGGTTGAATTATGCGGGTTAGTGTTGATGCCTTAATGGGTATTTTTCTATGTAAAGGAAGCTTGATTCATCTGGATTTAAGTAGCCATTACCTTTTACGATTTCCAGTGTGCTTGGCGCCTATTTGATGAGATGTCACAGAGAAAATTTACTGCCAATTATGATTATCAAATTACTGCAGCAAATATTCTTTGTGGTTGATGTCTTGTCAAATGATTCTAGGATGGGGTTCATCATAGATTTCCTATCAAAGGCAACACTGATTGGGTTCATGGCTGGAGCTGCAATAGTTGTCTCTCTTCAACAGCTGAAGGGGGTGCTTGGGATAACCCATTTCACCAGCAAAATGGAGATTATCCCTGTCATGTCTTCTGTCTTTAGCCACAAGAATGAGGTAATATGCCTTTGTAGGGCGCATGGACAAACTTTCTTTTTATCATTAACATGTGGCCAAGGATTAAACCCTTCCGCACCCCCCCCCCAACAACAAAAAAAGGGAACACAGTGAAGCCCTCCATTTTATTGCTACATTGTGTCAGAGCTACAACCTATGTAGCATGACGCCCTATCATTCTAGCAAACATTTTTTTGTCCTCAACTTGCAGCCATGTCTCTTAGTTTTGCTAGAGCCATTTCAGTTACGGTAGGCTTTGTGTGTGTGTATGTGTGTGTGCGCGTGCGCGCGTGCGCGTGCGCCTGCGTCTGAGCGTATGTGCGTGTGGATGTGTTGGGGACAGGGGAATTATGCAACCTTACCCCCTGAATAGCAATTTAGAGAATCTGCTGCATGTGGACCATAGCATATCATTCTACAACAAAAGAACTGCAAAGTGGTTTAGTGAGGCAATTTGTTCTAGTCCACTACAATTCAAACCTCAAGAAGATTGTCCAACAGTTAATTTGTTCTAGCTACTTGGAAAGTGGACTTGAAATAGCTCTATCCACTGAATACATATGGATTGTGTGTTCTGTAGCGAATAAAAAATTATAGATCTTCATCATTACTAAGATCAAAAACATTTTTGATTGGTTACAGTGGTCATGGCAAACCATTCTCATGGGGATGAGTTTCCTGGTATTTCTCCTGACAGCCAGACAAGTAGTAAGCTTCTAATACTTTACAAACTGTGTTGTTTCTATCATGTGCAAATATGAATTCATGATGGGTTTTCTTTTTGTTGTATTGTTTTTGTTTCTCATTCTCAGAGCAAGAAGAAGCCTAGGCTCTTCTGGGTATCGGCAGCTGCCCCTTTAACATCTGTGATCATATCAACCCTCTTAATTTTCTGCCTCAAGTCCAGAGCAGATAAGATTCCAAAAGTAAGGATGATTTCTTTTCCCACCCACCACCTTTTCGTTTGTTTTTCTTGGCTTGACATGAGTTCACTTCCACCTAGTGAATATTGTTCTGCTTTTGCTCTGTGCCCATACCGGCCAGAAAAAGGGAACGAAAGTGGAGGTTTGAGTCTCGTAATCAACTTTTCTCGAAAGATTTGGAATCTCCTTTTGTCTTTCTTCAAACCAAAGTATGTGAATATTGGGCTACTAAATATTGGCCATGTAAAGTTATTGGGTGGTCTGCTACCATGATTATCATTCTTTCTCACATTTTTGTCACTACTGTCTAGTCCACTAATGTCAATTCTGGTTTCATGATTTTTGGTGTCACCAACATGTCCTTCTCCGCGCCCCCTGGGTTTTTGATAAGGTGCTGGCCTAATGGTTAGTGCAATTAGGACAAGAACTTAGACCCTAGTTAGTCTTATTTTATTTTATTTATTATTTATTTGTAATGCTACTATGATGTGCTGGCTCTTAGTGTGGGGGGGGGGGGGGGGATTTTGTTGCTGATATGGTTAATATGTGTTCTTGGTTATACAGATTGGTCAACTGCCCAAGGGCCTGAATCCCCCTTCGGTAAACATGCTTTACTTTCATGGTTCCCATCTTGCCCTAGCTGCAAAGACAGGACTCATTACTGGCATGTTATCTCTAATTGTAAGTGATAATTACCTGATTTTTACAACCCCCCCCCTCCCCCATCCAAAAAAAAAGCTTTTTACCTAATTTGTTTTGCTCTTTTTACCTTTCATGTGTGTAGACTACCCTTTGCTTCAAAAGGATTGTTGGTAGATGTAATGAATCAAATCAATGGAATTCCATTTTTCTTGGCAAAACTGATCTAAATGCAGTTGTCCCAACCCAAAACGGAAACTGAAATGAGTTGAGCTGAATTTGATATGACTCGAGCAAAGCTGAGCTGAAATTACTAAACCAATTTAAACAAGTTTTTATAGACAAGCTTTTCGGCAAACCAATAGCAGATGTGATATCATCCTGAGTGGAATCCCAACCTTACTGAAAAACTCTACGCAGACTTGTTCTAACCTAATCTAGAATTAACCCAAGCCAGATCCAACCTAAAGGACTTGTTGTGAGGTGTAAATTACACTTCCAAATACCAAAATTTGAACCTGGCTAATAGCTCCCTGAGGATGTTCAACTATTCTCATGTGGTTTTGATTTTCTGCTTCAGGAAGGAATTGCAGTTGGGCGAACATTTGCTTCCTTGGGAAACTATCAAGTGGATGGGAACAAAGAAATGATGGCAATAGGCATTATGAATATTGTTGGTTCTTGCTCCTCATGTTATGTCACAGCAGGTAAATGAGAAAGGAAAAATGAAAAGAGGAAAACAAGAATGAACAAAGCCATTAGTATGTGTATGTGTTCATACGCATAGTCATCTTTCGTAAGCC